>JAVQJD010066958.1:0-26262 GCA_036023655.1 Nannoperca australis | reverse complement strand
CACACACACACACACACACACACACACACACACACACACACACACACACACACACACACACACACACACACACACACACACACACACACACACACACACACACACGTACCTTTTAGGGTACCGACCCCCCTTGTTATTAGCAGGAACAACCTGCTCGACTTAATCTAAATGAAATGAATGTGTGCTTGTGGAAATTCTGCAGTTACAAATATTCGCTGTTTCAGTGACCACAGCCCGAGTGACCACAGCCAACACGATACATTTTGGTTCATGTATTTGTGATTTAGAACGAGTACATCTGGAAATCTGAACAAACAAGGCAACAGAAAAAAAATAAAAAAAGCTTTTAGGACATTTTCCGGGCAACATTGTGATGCCGATCTAATAGCCGCTCTATCTGCCCTTTCTTTGACGCCGTGGTAAGTCCAGGGTCTAATAAAGCTGGAGCTCAGATTCATCTGCTTCCAATTGGAAGAGATTACCTGAGAGCAGTCTAATGTACTCCCCGTCGCTTCGGCTTCATCACTTTCATTTACCGCTATTACAGCCTCCGTCCTCCTCCTCCTAACACCCTCACTCCTTCTTACGCACACGGTGACATCCTCATTGACCACCTGGTTTGGAGTCTATTTCTAGCTCTGTCTCTTCCTGCCTGCCTGCCTGTCTGTCTGTCTGTGCTTTTACCTGTCTCTCTCTCTCTCTGTCAGTACACCTGGCCGTGATGGTGCATTCTCCACCTCAAAACAACTCAAAAATTGCCTCAATTATACTTTTGACAACGCGGGAGTAAAAAGCACGGAGGGCCTAACGCAGGTCTGCTGCTCTGTGCACACAAAGTGGAACGATTCAAAAGATGACAAATCAACCTGACATTTGGACACCTGTTTCCTGTGGTTCACTTCAGGGCGCCTGAAGCACCGCCCGGATACGTAGCTCCATTATAAGGTCTACTCGTATAATGGCACCGTCAGTCCTTTCAACAGGCATATTTACTGTATATTTATGTACTCTTTTGCAAGCCGTTGGTACTGAAAGAAGAAGTTGGCCTCCTTATGACCCTACATACAAAATGTAGAGGCACTTACAAACATTAAATCTCTTTAAATTCATGAAGATCACTTTTAGATGAACTGACATGTTGCTACGCTAAACATGTGAGAGGAAAGAGGGAAAATAGTGATTTATTCATTTAACATTCATTTCTTTTGTTAAAGGGAACTTACAAACAAACAAGTGAGGAGCTACACCTGTAGGAGGCGTGGTCTGGAGGACACTGATTACAGTCTTTGTTAATAGAGATTTCAGGATGTAGACACGTCCCAGCAGCTCGGCCTCGCAGGTTCAGGGAGGATTTAAAACCGTAGATGGCGTGTTGAGACATTTTCAACCCAGGAGATGCTGATTTTGAAGTTTGGTAAGAAATGTCAATATTAATAGCAGCACTGAGGAGTTTTATAAGATGTCGTTTCCAGCTCAAACAACACGTTTAAATGTGCAGCACCTCTTTAAATAATTGCAAAACATAAAAAAGTAAATGTCAAAGTTATTATTGTGAATGTTCAAATGGAAATGAATGCAGCACCTGTCATCTCACATGTTCTCCGTCTACCAAATCCATTTCATAAAAGGTAACTTCAGATGGACTCAGTCACTCCTGCAGCACATATGGACTGAACATGCTTGCTTTAGTAACACCCTCGAGAGAACGGTCTAAATATTTAAATGCACATCTTTTGAGAAGAAAGATGGAGAGAAAGAAAAGCAAACCAGTAAAAAGAAAGAGGCTTCCAGCTCTGCAGTCCTGGTCCTCTTCAGTTGGGCATCCTGTTGAAACCACTACATGTTGTTGCCTTCAGGTGTCGCTACGTCATGGTCTCCGCTCCTGCCTCCGTACACGAGGCACAAGCAGGTGGACGGAGAAAGCATCCATATTGATTACTTTAAAAACAGACAGCCATTGTAAATAATATATGACTGTTTGGGTAGCTATTGATTGCAACTCACCCACAGCCTTCATAAATGCAACCTCCTGCAGCCAGAAACACTGTGTGTGTGTGTGTGTGTGTGTGTGTGTGTGTGTGTGTGTGTGTGTGTGTGTGACTGACTAATAGAGATTGAGAGAGAGTAGACTGTATTTTAGCGTGTGTCTGCATATCTAAGCCAAAGAAAACAACCCCTGTAGGCCTTCGGAGCCTCTCGGCGTCTGAGTAGAGCAAATGATCCATCTGTTAAAGACCTAATGCAGCGAGCACAGATCTCTCATCATTGATTATCAACTTCATAATCTGACTGCGGGCGCGGCACAAGTGCAAAAAGGAGACTGTTAAATTCAGAAATAATGAAGTGTGCTCACTTCGCCGAGAGCTCTCGGTTATAAATGAGCTGAGGGGGGGGCCTAATTGATGGTTTTAAGAATTCTCTGCTCCAATCACAGTCCACATAACTAACAGACCAGACCTCGTATAACTTTGTGAGACATTGTGCAGGCGGTGCAATGTGGCATGTGAGTGTGAAGTGGGTCCCTGCAGGTGGGAATGTGTGTCGGCTGCACACTTTGTAAACCAGCAGAAAGAAAAGAGGGGGGGGGGGGAGCTCCTGCAGCCATGTTACAGGTCACTGACCGCAGAGAAGAGAGTAAAAACAACATGGCTTCCTGCATGATTCCCTTTCATATGTTTACTGTACATGTTTCACTGCGTCTCAGCGGAACGATCACTGAGGGCCGGCTGTGGAACTCGCTGCCCGAGGATCTGAAGTCACTGTCCTCTTTCAAATCTTTGCTCACGACTCGTTTTAATCTCTGATTGTAATCTGTTGTGACCACCGTGTCAGTTTTACTTCTTGGAGTCCGGATCTTAACTATTATCAACCTTCTGTTACTTATCTTTACTGTAAAGCACTTTGTAAACTGTTGTCATCAGCGAGGATACATTTTGCCTTCTCCCTTCCTCTCTGCCTTCAGCCTTCTTCCAATTGTGGATTTTGATTAAATCTGCCGGTACCTTGAACACACCACACCCCTTCATTGCTTCCTGCCTGTCAACCATTACCCGCCCATCCCCATTTATTTCTCTTATTTCCCTCCCAACATTCATCCCTCCCCCAGCTCTCTCTCTCTAATTTAGCTTTATTAGGCATGACAGATCAGGAATCTATATTACCAAAGCACTGCACAGATACAACATAATAAAAGGCGTTGAATTCCACGTCTGACCGTACAGGACAGTAATGTATGCTCTCTCCTCTGCCTGGTGGTGACAAGCTGAGCTACTGTACAAACACCACAGTATTACCCGTAATAATTCACTCTGACTCATCCTTTTTAATTTCCCATGAATGCTGATGCCATAGTGTGTAATGCAGCTCCAAATCATGTGTTTTAGAGCTTGAACAACACACAAATTGAATTTAAAATGTTGAAAGCACTCCATATTGTGTTGTTTCGACCTCTGAAAGGGAATCCCAACCGTCGATGGAACAATGTTTCCATAAGTGGCCACTCTGATCGTTATCATTCGCTTGATTTACATTCGCTGTACTCGCCTCATATGATTTATCAAGGAGATCTATAGACTAAAATTTCATCTTCCTACAACTGCATGATGCTGTATGTATTAAGTGAAACAGACTGTAGTGTCTCCATGACTGGACGCTTTGTTTCATAGCAGTGCCGACAGTTTAGCACCAAAGAACACATCCATGTTGTGCTAGCATCATTCACAGCCAGTAAGAAGTAGCCCCACATTCGCTTTTCAGCCGCGCTAATGTCAGTCTACCTGGTCGTCCGTCTGCCGGTGCACCACTTTGATGCAGGCTGAAACATCTCAACAACTATTGGATGGACTGCACAGACACTCGTGGCCCCCAGAGGATGAATCCCAATGACTTTGGCCGTTCCCAGACTTTTCCTCTCGTGCCACAATGAGGGGGACGTGTTCAAATTTGTGCGAAACGTCTCGACAACTGTTGGATGGATTATTGCCATGACATTTGGTTGAAACAGCTCCACACCCCTCGCATGGGTCGACACTGCTAATTAGCAACTGTTAGCATGCTAATTAGCAACTGTTAGCATGCTAACACGCGCAACCAAGATGGTGACCAAAAGCACCGCCTCACTGAGCAGCTAGCATGTGGAGCTAGCTCAATATGATGTGTAGCTTTCATACACAGCCAAGTCTAACCATAATAAGGCCCATCATTATCTGTTCCCGCCTGACGAGGAGGCAGGGGGGGGTTAAAGCTCAAAGCGCCACAGGGGAAACACACACCTAAGACACAATGCTTGAATGCTAATCTGTGCTGTCAAATATGCACAGGCACCGATGCACACAGATACACAAACACAGTGAAGTGGTGACAGTCTCTCTCCCTGCAGCCCCGGAGCCACGTGCACTCATTTTCACACTCACACACGCATGCACAGAATCCAGAGAACAACAAGGGAGGAGGCAACGATTGAAAGACTGAAGGAGGTGGAGAAGAGAGGGACGGGAGAGGATTTGAGTTAGCTCAGCTGTTAGAGAGAGGCAGCAGTGACGGGAGCCAATGGGGTTTGTGGTAAGGTGAGTATTTTGTGATGAGAAGATGGAGGTGAAAGATCTGAAGAGTTCAAACATAATGGTGCAATACTCCAGTCTCTACACAGGAAATGAGATTGACAAAGTGAGCTCTCTGTCAGTCCAACACCTTGATTCATCTGCTGCATCTTCTCATTAACCCATGACAATTTAGCTAAAGTGGCAACGTAAGGACTTCAATCACGACATCAGTCAACAGATTAACTGGGAGGAGACGGTGACACCAAACTGAATCTTACAGGCACTAGGAATCATCTTCATACGGTCAAATCTCCTTTAGGTTTAATAGTGAAGCGTGAGTGAAGGAGAAGCTTCCAGCAGGCCGGGGGCAGCTTGTGCCGAGTGCTGGCCCCGACACGCCCACGGGACGAGCAGGGCTCAGGCTCTAACCTGATTAAGACCAAGCCAAGACCCACTCAATTAATAGGACCAATTAGCTCGTGTAGTCCCACACAGCTTCTGCCTCTTCTACGGAGCTCAGCAGCAAATGAACAGTGACTGAACGATGCATGAGGTTTGCGGTGAGTCTTCAGAGGACTCACTGTTTCTATACTGTCATTTTCACATATCAACAAATTCAGAGTAATGATTTTAATGAGCGCACAGCATGAATCACTGATTGCAGAGTGAAAAGAAACTAATTTACAGGGTGTTTAGTCATTTAGGAAATGTTCGATTTACAAGGAGTGTGTGTGCGTGTGTGTGTTCTGAGAGGTGTCGGCCACAACATTCATCATAAGGGGGGGGGGGTCTATAAATAATAACCTTTTTCCAGGTGTATGATTCAGAAGCTGTGATGTCGACCTGCGGCATGATGCAGCACTTCACGTCCATATTAAGGTATCTGTGTGTGTGTGTGTGTGAGTTTGCACTTACATGATGACTCTCAGGTCAAGTCGGAACAAATCCCAACGTGATGCACGTTTACAGTAAGTGATAAGTGAGGGCATTCAACATGACATAAATCCCTGCTGCTGCAACAGTGAACTACTACCAAGTGTGAGAGTGTGTGTGTGTGTGTGTGTGTGCGCACTACGGCACTAATGTGTGGAAGGTTTCAGGTGGGGCTGCACCGATCTAATGCTCTTCGGCATCTGCGCAGATTAAAGCTGCATAAGTGATTCATTGTGAATTATTCTTCTGTTTTTAACAACGTGTCAGAAACATGGTGAAAAACTGACATGGCAATTTTCCATTTTCCAAAACACAAAAGGTGACGTCTTCAAACTGCTTCGTGTCACTAAAAGTCAAAAACAAAAAGAAATTCCCTTCACAATTATATAAAATGTATTATATAAAAACGCTGGTACCAGCAGGAGACAGCAGGTTTGATCAGTGCAGCTCTACTGTCAAGTCTGAGATTCAGGAGCAGGGCGTGACTCCTGAGCATTTACTGAAGCAGACTTGCCCTTTAATATATTATCAAGATGTCCGTAAAGCAATCAAAGACCCCCCCCCACACACACACACACACACACACTGCCTGAGGCTGATTTCATCCTGCGACCGTCTGCCCAGTAGGGTTGGACGTGCAAACTTCCCCACCTTCTCTCTGCTGAGGTTTGTGAGCAGAAAGTGGCGTTGGAGCCCAGTGCACGAGTCATGTGTGTGTGTGTGTGTGTGTGTGTGTGTGTGAGTCTCATTTGATGGTGGCATGTTTGAAAGCAGCTTTTTCTGCTCTAAAGCTGGAACTTAAGGACCCGAGACATCACGCAGTGCTGCCAGCCTCCACGTTCAGTCCCCTGAGAGGCACAGAAACAGCGGAGCTGCGACACAAGAGAGAACAAAGTGCTTTCAGGAATTGTTCTGGAGTCGAGTGGCTTTTTAAAGAAGTGGTGATTGTCATTTGATTCACAACAAAAGGCCGTTTCACAGAAGTACACATGGCAGCATTCACTGCGACACAAAGCCTCCGTCACCTCCACAGACTTCTCCTCCATCCTCGCTGAAGTGTCGGGTTTAATGAGGAGCTGATGTCACAGCATCTAAAAACACATAGCTGCACGTTTGTCCCAGCCAGACCTGAACTGGATTTATATTCAGACATCTCAAGTCCCCCTCCTTCCTCCCACCAGAGAAGCTACACATCCCCCCACCCTCCCCACCCCCACAACCTCTCTTTCCACCCCCACCTCCACTGACGAGCAGAAAGGCCACCATGAATTCTTGACGTCCTTGCTGGAGATGTGTAATCACCAGCACGGCGAGCGGGAGGCCTGTGTTTGTTAGCCAAAGAAAAATAGCTCGGTCTCACTTAAAATCTACACAACAGGATCGTTTCCATTCAGCTGTGGGGTGTGTGTGTGTGTGTGTGTGGGAGGGGGGGGTGCATGGGTGTGCATGTGCACTGTACATGTATGCAAGCGTGTCCTCTGAATAATGCAGCCTACACGATTACAGTGAGTATTTGTAGACTGTCATGCGACACAACAGAGCAGAGAGGTGAGCGTGAACAGAAAGGACAACACAGCACATACCCACAATCCTTAGAGACAACACTAACAACTCACTTTGCCTTTCAAAGTCAGAGCATTTAAATGGCCTGTAGACAAATCCAGGAGGCGGTGCTGCCCCGGTGTTGTGTCTGTGCTGTTAGGAGAGGGGAGGACTTGAGACGTGGCTCTGCTTCGCTGCACGGTCGAATCATCTTTTCAACCACGCTGTCACACATAACTGGTTCAGGGGGAGACACTGGCTCGCCTCACACACACTCCCAGAGCCCTGAACGTCCAAAACGCAATATAAGCATCTCGCGCCCGCCCACCTCCTCAGCATGGGCCCAAACACACACGGGCTGCTCATCGCATCTGTTCACAGGACTGTTCACAGGAGAGAGAGAGAGAGAGAGAGAGACAGCCTCCCCCTCCTCTCCTCAGCATCATTCAGCTGCTGGTGCTTAAATACTCCGAGTGTTGACAGAGTGAAACAAAAAGGAACTGGAACCTTTCTGCTGAGACTAAATGATGCACGGAAATATGCAAACTTACTCAACACCAATTACTGTCATGTTTGTAGCCCATCATTTGATGTCTTCTTAACAGGAACACACACACACACACACACACACACACACACACACACTAATGTGTAAAAAGGAGAATATCTTTAAAACTTGTTGCATCTCCTGTAACATTCCTAAATGTGTATGTATGTATGTATAGATAGGAATCTATAGAGTGAGGATACGTCAGTTCCCACGAGGTAGACTGTATTTGAGCTGCGTGGAGTGCACAGGGGATCATCAGAAAGCGCTTCTTTGTTACTCACGGGTGCCATCAAAGCGGGTGGCGATGGTGTCCAGGAAGGTGTTTTGCGGGGCCAGCAGCCCTCTCATCACCGGCATCCTGCTGCGGGTGGACTGGGTCCTCCTGCCTCGACGCCCCGGGGCAGCGCTAGACTCTTGCTCAGACCCGAAACTCGGCAGGAAGCGAGAGGTGCCCGGTGCGCATCCCAGCCCCTGGAGAAGCGCACCGATCCGAGATACGCGCGGTGGCTCCACCTTGGCACCGCGGGGGTTGTGACCATAATCAAGTCAGCAGAGAGCGAGCACTAACCGTGGGGTGCACCTGTGCAGCTTCCCGCGGGGAGACAGGACGAAACGCATGGAAACGCCAGCGTGGGTTCGCAAAAGCAGGTGCGCTGGAAAGAGACGAGGACGGACGGAGCGCAAGTTTGTGATGCTGATGATGGTGCGTGGAGTGAATCTTATCGCAGCAAGCTCCTCCTCAACTCCCCCTCTCTCTCTCCCTCTCTCTCTCTCTCTCGTTGCGCGGTTATCTTGCCACAACTGAGAGCAGATACAGAGTCACATGACCCCTTTCAGGTCTCGCCGTGCTGTGGTCCTGTCTCAGAGAAGGAGGTGGGAGACCAAGAGAGAGAGTTGCTGTGCTGGAAGCCGGTGGCCTCTCACCCTGCCGTGGACCGCTGCGTGGGAAACACAAGCCTTCGCCCGCTGTGGGTTTTAAACTCCGGCTTGTGGAGAAAAACGGGAAATTGCACTTATGTGCGTATAAATCATGTTACAGCGTCCTTAATCCAATCCCTAAAGCTATACACGAGCACGGAGATAACTATAAATGTGTAACTGTATAAGAGGACCAGGAAATGAACCTAGTCTCCTGTGCTGCTGCTCCTCTCCTCAGGACCACGTGGAGATGAAGCAGCCTTCAGCGCACAGGCGCGTCCTGCCATCTTCTGGTTACGCAGCGCAGGTTCAGAGTATCCCGTCCTTTTACTTATCCTCAAGAAGAAATTGTAGTTTTCCTTAATGTTCAGCTTGGTTTAAAAGAAATGATACCCGGACACTGATGTAAAATACAATAAGTGTATTTCTTTAGTAATAGAATTTGAGGCACTGGACTTCTGGTTTACCTCTGAATCTTATGTTTCATGTTTTTAACTGACACATCGTGTCCACGGATGTTTTATTGTTAATGTAAGAACGCACATTCATTCATCTTGTAAGTGTAAGTACATTAAGTTGTGCTTCACACAACATGTGATTCATACTACAGCCAACATGGTCACATGTATACCAGCTGGAAACATGTTTGTTGTAAATAATGAAGGTAAACCAGTGCCACGTGGCAGTATAGCGCCCTGTTCAGGACGTCTAACTCACTACAACATATTACTCCTGTATTGGCCTCCTGTGACCACGAAGAGAAGAGGAATAAGTGAGGTTTGATTCAGGGAAGCACAGCTGAGGAGGTTTCGTGTGCCGGCAGGTCTGCGACTGTGGAGGTCAGTGTTTTCAGTCCAAGCGTCAAAACTGTGTTGCTGAAGTTTACTGAGTGAAATACAACAATGTGGACCTCTCATGTTACTGGGAAGCCTCAGAGCAAGGTTAGATTATCAATGTCCCCAGACCCCCGGGGCCATTATTACCCTGTGTGATATCTCACATAGTGCGTTTTCCTAAATAAACTTGTATTTAATCAAATGACCACTTTTTAAGCAAGATAACCTGCAGCGAGGTGGTGTTATTCTCTGGGCAGGTAATGAAGCTGCTGTCTGCACCACCCTAATGGGAAGAGGTAACAGGGTACATGCAGGTGGAGGCTGACACTCTGATAATCAAACTGAACGGCCTTTTGTTATTTACTCACAATAGAAAAGGCTTTCAATGACTGTGCAAAGCAGCTCAGACAGATAATGAGCATGGCAGAGGCACAATCTGTCACATGCAGGTTATACGTACAAAGAAAGTTCATGGTTTTACTTTTTAAAGTATCGTCGCACATAAAAACCACACATGCCCTTGTTTTTAACTCAGGACAGCATTCAGACAAAAGGTCCTTGACATAAAAACGTAGACTTTTCCTAACAGATGCATCAATACAGTGTTCCTCAGCACAACCTGAAACCAAACAACTCAAGTTTCTTCAAGTCAGTTCTGCAGCAGGTACAGGACACACACAGGACATTCTCAATCCCTCAGAATACACAACTAAATATAACCAACACAAAAACAACAATACAGTCACCCGAAGAACAAACAACAAACAAACCAACACAAAGAGACATACAGTGTCTGTCATTGTGTAGTGCAACAGTAAGTGAAGAGCAGGGAGAGAGTTCAGCGTCCTGGCGCAGGTATCAACCATCACACATCACACTCTGGTGAAGTGGACACTAATATTATGACGGGTGAAATCAGGCTCTGTCCACGTGGTGCTGAGTGTCTGAGCTCAATGACAAACATCAGAAGCTCATCGTGATGTGCCCCTGATTCTGAGACTCCTCCCAGCAAACAGGGAACATTCAGTTTACACCTGTTCAAAGCAACATGACCACAAACACCTGAGCAGCGCAGAGAGGGGGGGGGGCACTCACCTGTAACCAGGCTCCGCTCAGTGGAACTTCTTCAGTCAGTCTCATGAAGCACAGTAGTTATATCATTAATGAAACGTGCTAATGCTAACTGCTGAGTGTGACGTTCAGCTTCACTTGGCCTCCTGTTCAGCAGTGCCGCACCTTCACCACAGGGGGCGCTGTTTCACTGGGCTAATATAGGTTTAATTTTTTATTTTTGGGGAGCTAATAAAAAAAAAAAACTCACAAAACTGGGGTTTACAATTACTGCAAAAACTATATTTACCTTATGCATTCCCCCCCACCCCCATCATTCCACTTCCGGTTTTGTCTCGTGACTTCCGGTCGTTTTATTTTCTTTTTAATTGAATACATTTATGACCTAATAAGGAAATATCTAAAATTATACATTTAAAAATAAGAAAAGAAATCGAAGTGTTAAGATCAGACCGGTAAACGCGAGTACGTGTGAATGTATAATAAATTAATATTGATCGTTCAGTCTTCCCCCATCCAAGCCGATCAATGACCCAACATTGCTTATCCGGACATCTATACATATTTGATTAAATAACCAGTTACTGTTAGCTTAAGTGTTGTGTGTATATTTGAGCAGTTTGCCCTGGGCCTCCTAACATGTTTATCCAGATGCCAGATTAAGGACCCTGTGGTCTCCACCTCAATCACCAGTAACAACCAGATTAACCAGTAAGTATACAGACGAGCTTCTTAGGTATCAATGAAACCAGACACTGAAAAACCAAATAAATAAATACATACATGTGTATCCCCATGTTGATCCCCACAGAAAATGCTGTATGCGGGAATAATGATTTGGGGTTAAACTATTCAATTCAATTAAAATCTTAATTCAGATAAAGCTGTGAAGTAATTTATGAGACATATTTTACTGGACTATGCAACTGTCTTTTACAGAAATACATTTAAATGAAATACGTCGTTAAAATGAAGCGTGTGGGATTTAAGGAATCACCATGAATTGTTATTTAAGACGTCTCCGCTCTAAAAGGCGGAAGAGCTCAGCATATCTCGGACCAATCAGCGACCCATGTTCGCAGACCACGCCCTTCCTGCTGTGTGTGCTTATCTGATTGGCGGTTGGGCTGGCCTCTCTTCTCTGATTGGCCAATGTCGTGTCAGTGAGCTCGGTACGTGGACGCCGGGTACCTGCCGCTCCCCTACCAGCCCGACCCGCTTTCAGCTCCAGTAGGACGGGACAGGACATCATTCCGCCTCCTCTCCTCGCTGCCGACGGTGTCGTGGACCTTTAAATACTAAATACGGTAGGTGTTTGTTTGTAACATGTAATGAAACTGTTCTTACTGCAGAACGAAGTGTCTAATGTCACATCTCCTGCTGCTGCATTTGTTAGCCAGAGTCAGGCTAGAACCCGGAACACTACATGCAGAAAGCCAGAAATGATTCCTCTTGTGTTCCGTGCACTTGTGCCGGTGTTCGGTTGAAGAAAGTCGGTTAACGACAGCCCGACTGGAAGACTAGGGCCCAGAGTGTTAGCTAAGTTTGTATCGTCGTTAATTGGCACATGTATTATAACTGCGCTGTGTTAACCTCGCCTGGCCTGCTGACATATGCTGCCTTAGTCTCACAGTCTCCTCCCCATCATGCCATGATCACCTTCTACTTATGCAACCCCCCCCCCCCCATATAAAAGATAAAGGATAGAAATGTACAGATTGTAAAGACGTCCTGTCTCTGCACCCCCTCCTCGACCCAACAGTCTAACGTTAACATTAAAGCAGCTTTTACAGATCAACGTGTTCAAAGCTGCATGCAGTTTGCTGCTGGTGGTAATCTTCTGCAGCAGGGTTGTGGTTGTGGAGTTAATCAGGTGGGATGAATGGATGAATGCTGAGTCACTGCTCTGACTTCTCCTACTTTGTTTTGAATGAATGCATTCATTGAGAAGACTGTAGGAATAGTTTCTTTGACTGTGTCCGTGAACGCAGCACCCCGGTTCAGATGAATGGGGAAATCTGCGTTTTCGCCACAGCACCTGATGTTTGTTTTTTTGATCACATAATTTACAGTTTAATTCAACAAGCTCCTGAAGACCAACGTGCGAGTGTCTAAAGAGTAAAAGACGGTTATTCTTTCACCGTGCCACCTGCAAATGTATTTTACCTTGATAAAATACTGCCAGTCTCCCTGACATGTTTTTCGTCTTCATGCTTCCCTTCAGCGTCTCTGTGCATGTTCCTTGTGTCCCCCTGCAGGCTCTAAGATGTCTCAGAAGATCAAGGCCGGCTCCGTGGTGGAGATGCAGGGAGATGAAATGACTCGAGTCATCTGGGAGCTCATTAAGGACAAACTCATCTTCCCGTACCTGGCGCTCGACCTGCACAGGTGAACACACAGACCTACTGTGACAAGCACGGGGCATGGAGGACACTGTAGAGCCACTTTATGTTGTCCCTGTGCAGGACACCTGGGTTTTCTGACTCCTGTTTACATGAGAGGAGGGGGAATGAATGAATAAAGGAAATCCAGTGACAGCTCCTGCTGTGGGACTTGGTGTACGTCCCCAGACGGCATGCTGAAAAGGTGGCACAGGTTGAAAAGACGTGACAAATTACAAACGTCAATCAGGGCAGAGTTCTTGTTCAACCTGAAACTGTGAGTTTGAAGCTTCCCATGTCCTGTGGTTGTGAGTGGAGTGGCTTTTCGGGGGAAGGGAAGGAAGAAAGTGGGTAAAAGGTCGTGGCTGCGTTCCAACAATGTCACTGAGTGCACAAGAACGCACACAGGCAGTGATAAGCACGCTGCACGTAGTGTAGGTCTCAGACATGAGGTTCGTCAGGCACCAGTGGAACCAGTGGAGCAGCCTCTGCAGGCGTCCTGGCAGGCGGCCAGTCGTCATTGCACAACTGATTGTTTCCTTTGTCTTTGTGCTGCCGGCTGGCTTTGCAGACCTCCTCCTCAGTGAGGCGAGTAACACATGAAAAGAAGAGCGCAGTGGGTTCATGTCAGGTCGCAACAAATCGAATTAGCATATCATATCATTCTGTGAGGTGGTTCTTCCTCGAGCTCATTCGTGTCCTTTGACACTCACATTATCTTTCACAACCCTTGTACTAATATCAGCAGCATGTGATGCTCCAGGCTTCCTGTGCACTGAAGCGTGAACGATGGCCGCTCTTCATGAAACGTAGTGCTGTTGTTTAACCCTTGTGCTACCTTGCCGGGTCATATTGACCCAGTGACCCAGTGTCTTCTCCACAAGGTAGCACAAGGGTTAAAGTGTCCCGTGCCTCTGCTGCTGGGATAATAAACGGCCTCCGTGTCCGCTTGGTCCATTTCTTCTCCCTCACATCTGCTGACTCTTGTACATAAAGCCCACAGATATAAACGCATGTTAAATCTCTGACTGCTGACGGACGTGTCCGTAGCGTTTAGTAGCAGAAAGGCTCACGTGTGTCATATTTGGCAGATTTCTTGTTTCAGATATGTCCAGATCTGAATCAGGACACCTTTAAAACTTTGAATTCATTTATGAACATTTTCCACATTATAAAAAACTAAGGAGCGGAAACACAGATCTAGATTCAACACATTTCCAGGACTGTATGCTAGGACATAATTCGCTTTCTCTCCGGTACTATTAATTCATGTCTTTGTCTCTTCCTGCAAAGCTATGACCTCGGCATGGAAAACCGAGATGCAACGGACGACCGGGTGACGGTGGAGGCGGCGGAGGCGGTCCAACGTTACAGCGTGGGCATCAAGTGCGCCACCATCACGCCAGATGAGAACCGCGTGGAGGAGTTCAAGCTGAAGCAGATGTGGCGTTCGCCCAACGGCACCATCCGTAACATCCTGGGAGGCACCGTGTTCAGGGAGGCCATCATCTGCAAGAACATCCCCCGCCTGGTGCCCGGCTGGATCAAGCCCATCATCATCGGCAGGCACGCCCACGGAGATCAGGTACCCTGCTGGTGCTGATGGTGTGACAAGTAAAACACTGTTACTGCAGACTGATGAGTGCATGTTGGGGTCGGGGGACGTTTCTGTCCCTTTGATGCCCCAAAGTTCTGCTAAAGATACAATGAGGCTGCGTTAGCTGTGTTTAATGCAGTATAACGTTGTGGCAGAAGTGTAGAACTCCTGTTGAACTATTTAAAAAGGTAAAATCAACAGTTTACAACTAAAGAAACACCACCTTTATTTAAATGTCAGCTCTGAGGGGCAGGTGAGGTCGCAGTAGTCCTGCAGGGCTGCGGCTCCACGTGCAGCTGGGAGTCTTTTTCTGTGTGCAGAGAAACTAATACCAACTCTTCTGTTGCTGAAGCGTCACTTCCAGCTGTGACATTGCTGTCAGTTCATGTACGAGCCGCGTGCCTCAAGGCTGCGGGGTTATCAGGAGAGACTCCGTCAATAATTATATTTCATCAGCTGTTCTTTGGACTGTAGTGTAGCAGCATCTACAGCCAAGACACGTTGCAGCAACGCCACAGAGCTAAATCACGGCGAGCTCGTGTCAGCAGTCCTCTCCAGGTGAAGTGTCAGGTGGCTGCTGGTTACATAATGTCCCACAGGTGAGGAGGTGTGTGTCTCTGCTTCACCTGACACCACTGGTGATGAGGCGTTTATGACCATGTTGATCGTTTGAACTTTGACAGGATTCAGAGTTAAGTGGAATCAAACTAGTATTCACCCTTGTGTCTGTCTGCATGTGCTCCCCACAGTACAAAGCCACAGACTTTGTGGTTCCTGGCCCCGGGAAGGTGGAAATGACCTACACGCCCACAAAAGGAGAGCCCGTTAAATTTGTCATCCATGAGTTTGAGGGTAAGAACAACCAATAGGTCTGTGTCTAACAGCAGAGAGATCATTATTTTAATCCAAAAATAATAACAAAGTAGCCTCAAATGGCAGCTTGGGGGCCCCCTGGTGGTTACAGGGGGGTCATACAGAGTCCACATGTAGCAAGCAACAGCTCGGCCCACACCACATGTGAAAGTACTGATAACTGAAGCCAGGTGGGGACGTGTGTCTGGCAAGAAACCCAACTACTTAGTATCATAGTACACAAGTCTCAGGTGTGCAGACACACACACACACACACACACACACAATATATAACTAAGCTGCACCGGCACCAGAGAAAAGCTTTTACCAGCACATATATAAGATACAGCTTATAGGTTTGTGTCAGGAACAATTCACCTGTTGCACCTATTCAACCAAGCAGCGAGCGAACAGATTAGACAACCTCATGACAGCCAGCAGCAGGGCGTGTCATGTTGCACACACTGCGCACCAACCTGAAGGTGTAGGTGAGTGACGAGACTTCATGTGTTTTATTCGTCTGTCCAGGCACAGGTGGGGTCGCCATGGGAATGTACAACACAGATAAGTCCATCAGGGACTTTGCCCACAGCTCCTTCCAGATGGCTCTGTCTAAAGGCTGGGCTCTCTACCTCAGCACCAAGAACACCATCCTGAAGAAGTACGACGGCCGCTTCAAAGACATCTTCCAGGAGATCTACGAGAAGTAAGATAACGCCGTCTCCGTCTCTTTCACAACGTGTTCATTCTGTTACAGCAGAGCTAGATCAAACTCAGGGGCTGTGTTGTGTGTGCAGGGAGTACCGCGCTCAGTTTGAGGCCAAAGGCATCTGGTATGAGCACCGGCTGATAGACGACATGGTGGCGCAGGTCATGAAGTCTGAGGGAGGCTTCATTTGGGCCTGCAAGAACTACGACGGAGACGTGCAGTCGGACTCTGTGGCACAGGGTTGGTAGCAACGTTCCTAATAATCTGACCGCTACTACAATGTAGAGAAGTATCTGCAGAGATATCCGGGTGTTTATGTGGTTTTGTGTGACTGCTTCAGGCTACGGCTCCCTGGGAATGATGACCAGTGTGCTCATCTGTCCTGATGGACGCACAGTGGAGTCCGAGGCCGCCCACGGCACCGTGACCCGCCACTACAGGCAACACCAGCAGGGAAAAGAGACCTCCACCAACCCCATCGGTAACACATGAGGCTGTATTCATGTAAGCTTTTATCTTACACCTTCAGTCCTGTCCTCACTGTGTGTGTGTGTGTGTGTGTGTGTGTGTGTGTGTGTGTGTGTGTGTGCGTTACAGCCTCCATCTTTGCATGGACACGTGGTCTGCTCCACCGGGCAAAGCTGGACAACAACGGCGAGCTGCGAGTGTTCTCCGAGGCGCTGGAGGCCGTGTGCATCGAGACCATCGAGGCTGGTTTCATGACCAAGGATCTGGCCATCTGCATCAAAGGCCTGCCGAGGTGAGTCCACGTCATCCAACGCGTGATTAACAGTGTGCAAGCACCAACACAGTGATTTAGTTTAGGATTACACCCACTGTCTCAAGTCTAAAGGTTCTGCTGAATCAGATATGTCTGTTAGCTGTTACACGTTACAGAAAGCAAACTACATGATCTTTCTTTGTGGGTTTATGACTGAAGAACAGGTGAAAAAGGCTTTTCCAGGATTCTATTTTCACAGGTTAAAAACTTCAAAACGAGCAACAAACGTTTCCACAGATGAAAGCGTGTAAAACCTTATTTTTACCTGTTTTAAGTCAAAAACACAGGAGTCTCTCTTCCTCTGCGCTGTGATGCAACACTCGCACACACTGCTGTATACACCCAGCAGTCCCACTCAGCACCTGTTAGTGACGTGGAATGAACACTTTCTCCCTCTGTTCGCAGCGTGACACGTGCCGACTACCTGAACACCTTCGAGTTCCTGGACAAGCTGGCAGAGAACCTGAAGATGAAGCTAGCCAGCCCACCCAAACTGTGATCTCACCGCGCAGCCTTCGCTTTAAACACACACACACACACACACACATTCCAACACACACAGGATTTAACACTGGAGCAGGGAGCAGCGATCTATGGACTGAAACCAAGTCATTCCCTAACTGGAGGTCTGATTATGTAGGCTCCCTTGTCCGGGGGGGGGGGGGTGTTAATGCATCACTACTAGACGGCGGTGAAGACACGTGAAACATTAACAATCTCCAGGACTGGTGTCCCGGGCGAATGACCTGATGGCTCAGTGACCTTGTTTACCCCGATTGCTCCAGGTCCCCTGAAGGCAGCGTGACGCATTTGTGGAGTCAGTGTTTGTGGGTGATCTGTGCTGTACGGGGGGGGGGCAGGATCTGTCTGAGGGAGCCTCCAGACCTCCGCTGCCTTATTCGTTTTGTGTCAAAGTCCTCGTTTGATTCTTGGTCATGTCCTACGACTTCTAATGTCTTAATACCTCAGGCACCATGATGCGTTCGAGTGCATTAGCACCACCAGCCTGTATTTTACTAATGAAGCCTCTCCGCTGGGCGGCAGAGAGGCCGTGCACACCACGAGATTTTACTTTTATGCACAACAGAAACACATAATATATAAAGTGTCATTCCTAGCACTTACAAGACAAATGCATTGCTTTTAGAGTTTTTACTTGTATTAACGTTACTAGTCAGCCAGTCGTGTATTTTCTGCCAAACCGTCTTCAACTTGTCCATCGACGTTGCGCCTGTTGAGTCTTAATATGACAACTCAGAGGTTTTTAAAGAAGTGTGAGTGTCTATTTGAGCGGCAGCTTTAAATAAATGAAACCTGGTTTATTATGAATGTGTGCTGGATGTAATTTAGGGCTGGGACTAAAGTATTCATTAAACTGCGGATTCTTTTTTTCTTCTGTTAAGAGGTTATTCATTTTGTCTGTCATGTCTCCAAATGTCTTGTTTTGTCCAAAAGTCGAAG
This sequence comes from Nannoperca australis, assembly GCA_036023655.1. Taxonomy (NCBI): domain Eukaryota; kingdom Metazoa; phylum Chordata; class Actinopteri; order Centrarchiformes; family Percichthyidae; genus Nannoperca; species Nannoperca australis. The sequence continues at coordinate 8,090 of JAVQJD010066958.1, read as the reverse complement.
ACATTTAAATTTACAGTGATATAAAACTCAGAAGCCACACAGCCGAGGCTTAAACAGCAGATTCATCATTTATAAAAATAGTTCCTGATTCATTTATCACTCGACTAATCAATTAGGTAATTGTTTCAGCTCGTCATTGAATGATTATACATTGTTCAGTGTGTTTACTGCCAGATGTTTCTGTCTGTTTAAAATGTAAAGAGTAAAGATTTTCAACAAGACAGGAAACCTGCATTCATTCATATGCTTCAGACATAATCAGTGATCACGAGACAATAAAATCATGTTCTGTTTGTTTCCAGCAGCAACATGTGGGCACAGGGTCGTCGTAGCCTGGATTTAAAGAATAAGACAAAGACAGTAGATAAATACAGAAAGGGAAGTTGCAGAAGTCAAACAACGAGGACTGTACAGTGATGTGCCACAGTAACAGCACAGGGAACATTTACACTACAGAAAAGTGCTGAATTACGTTTGAATCAAAGATTAATTTTACATAGAAAACCCTGAGCGTGTGTTGAAACCTGTGATACAGGACATGAGCACCAGGAGAGAATCACAAGTGTTCTGGGAATGCTTCCATGTTACTGAAGTACTGTCCTTACAGCCACATGAGATGTACTTTTATACTTCATTACTTTTGTGCAACAGCTTTTCAGATGAAGATTTGTCATCTTGTACCCATCCAGGAAAACTGTCCCTCTACATCTGGAGATTCTGGATGTGAGTGTTTGTGATGAAGTAATCCTTCCTGTGTTGTGAAAGTCCTTTTAACAAACTCTTCTGTGCATCGTCACAGAGCAGAAAACTACTTTCTGAGCGGATGAAGAGAAACTGCATATCCCATGATGCATTGCTGCAGGTTAAACTAAATACAAACAACATGTATTAATCCAGAAACATCAGGTGCACTTAAGACTTTCGACCTGTTGGTCTTTTTAATGCGCCTTGTTATTCCAGCAGGTGGCGCTTTGCCAGTAGTTATATATCGGGTGACTCTTAGTACGGACTATAGAACAGCAGCACGACTGGTTTCACTCAGACACCATCTCTGGACCTGAACCTGGACTAATGGATCCTCATCAGAACCAAAGAGACTCTAGAAACTACCTGGACTCCGGGAGGAACCCTGCCCCCCTAACAGACCCCACAGCAGGTGGACCAGCGACCGAGCCCACATCTGGGAACCCCGAGAGACACGCACCGGACAGCGGGAACCGTCAGGCCACGGGCGGACAGCCAGAGCAGTAAGGACCTGTCCGAGCTGATTAAGAAGGACATGAAACTTTAACACAGACAGACTGCGTCACGTCTTTAAAGCATCTGCTGTCCAGTAATATGTGTAACGTTTGGGTTTCACCTGCAGTGAAACGCTGATGTTCACTTTCACTTTCGTTTCTGGTGGTTTGGAGAGAGAAGGGTGCCTTCACTGTTCCTCGTAAACCGCAGCTGTTAGTTACCTTTCTGTAATGACTCTAAAACAACAACAACAACAACAACAGAGTGAACACAACATCGCGGCTGTGCTTTGTGTTGTTCCGGAATAAAAGATAAACTACAGGTCACTAGAAATATAAAATACAACATTACTAATGACTGGAAAGCAGTAGTTACACCACAGCTGCTTGAGCAGTTTATTCCCATTTCACTTGAAGGCAGCATCATACTCGGATTTCATATGATCAGTTTGTATGTGGGGTTTAATCAATAGCATCATGTTATATAAACTGATCATATGTTTCTCTGTGAAATGTTAAAAGAAACTCGTATCACACAGGTGTCCGGACAGGTTTAGGGTATACATGTTCTATAAATGAAGTTTTCTTCTTACATACAGTGAAGTAAACGTTAGAAAGTATCATCAAATGGAAAGTTCATGAATGCTAAAACATTACATGAGCACAGATTCAAGTACGTAAATGTGTGGAGACTCAAAATGCAAGACAGAAGCAGCAGGATGACTTGTGATGTAAATAACTCACAGGTGGCAGGCAGGTAGACAGGTGGCAGGCAGGTAGACAGGTAGAGTGACAAACTAACAAAGCATCTGGGCTGGTATATGTAGGGAGTGACTGATGAGTGAGAACAGATGAGCAGGTGAATGAGGAGGTCTGGGGCTGGGGGGGGGGGGGTGAAGGCATCAGGTGGACAGGTAGGAGAATGGTAAAGGATGTGAGGGAGCGGGAACAGGTGCGTAGATGGGTGAAGCAGTCAGGTGATGGGGGAGGGAGGGAAAGTCTGAGGGCCTCTGGTGGAGGAGAGACAGGAAGACATGCTGGTGTTTATTATACTGTCTAACATCTAACCTCGCAGGATCTTGAGCCGGAGTTTGAAAAGCTTGTATTTATCTCTCAGGTTGCTGTCTTTAATACACACCAGCAAAGAAACATTAAAAGGGTTGTAGTGTCTAGAGTGGTGTCAACCCAGAACTACCATCAGCAGGGAAGTAAAAGAACAACGATATGTTTACACAAGTAAACATCTGCTCTGAATATAACAAAACAACAAATATAAACCAGCTATCTGACTGCCTCTGTCCTCCTCTCAGCTCCGGTGGATTCTCCGTGATCCCGCCCAACGAGTCTCGGCGAAGCAAGATCCAAATGAGTACGCTGTCCTACAGCTACATCCTTTTTATTGATCCTTGTTGATCCTCACACGTGTAGTAATGGAGGGTTTGTGTTGCTGTAGTGGCTCAGAAAGAAGAGGAGGCGTTTCAGAGGTGGAAAGAGGCCAACAGACCCCCCCCTGTGCACCTGAACCCAGAGAAGCTGGGTAAACCAGCACACAGCAGCTTTAATCTGAGCAACAAGCACTGTTTCTACATTATTTTCACTTGATTATGTTTGTGCACGTGCTTACGTACTGATATCTGTTGTTTAATTGATCAAGGTGGCGCTGTATCGTTGGCTGAAGCCAGAGAGAAGCAGCTTACAGACCTACGCTGCTCCAAACTGCAGAAGAAGGTACTCGATCACACATTCACACACACATCGTGTTCATCCATTCATCTCACATGCACCTGGAAACAGACTCACAGTAACAGCTCTCAGGGCGGTTAATATTTCGTGTGTCCTGTTGTTTCAAGCTGAGAAAGGAGGAGTTGGACAAGAGGAGGAGACAAGAAGAGGAGGAGGAGAATCAGAAGAAGAAAGCAGTGCAGAGGGAGAAGGTGAGAGCAGGGCATCGTCACAAAAACACTGTTCCTGCACCTCCACTTAGGAGAAGATAACTGCACTTACCCTCCGCAGGGTAGTTATGCAACACAGGAGGATGCTGCATGAACTGTGTGAGGTCCAGGATGGGTCCAGTGTGCGCTGTGATACAGGAGATAAGAGAGGAAGCTTTGCTTAGCATTTATACACACATTTAACTCAGCGAGGAACCTCCCACAGGAGAAAAGAGGATTTGAACGCAGCCCAAGATCCAAACAACAATATGAACTTTGGCCTTTTAGCAAAAGCATTATTATGTGTTCAATTCATTTATTAAGAAATATCCTTAAATCACTCATCACCCTTTCTAATATTTCCTTTATTTCTGAAAACAAACCATTAAAAGTCGACCGTTAAGCACATTTGAGATATTAAACACCCTTTGGGGGGATTTTAAAATGAAGTAATAACTTACTTTGCCGCCTCCTCTGTGCCGCAACCCTTGGGATCTGTTTTTATATCAGTCAGCGCAGTGATTTCCTGTATTTCCCAGAGTGCTTTATTGACAAACCCCAGAAGTCCATGCGAGGAACGTTACGGGCTCGTGAGTGTAGACAGTTGGTGTTGTTCCAGGAAAGAGTCGCACCACTTACTCACAACATGGCATCTCATGTGGGGGCGTTGCATTATGGTCTGTGAGTTCAAAACAAAACTTTATGTCGGCGTCTCCTGTGACGGACATTTGTAATTGAAACTCTGGATAAATGCAGCTGTCAATCAAAACAGTGGCTGCAGAAATGCTAAACTGACACGCTGAGTCTGAACTGTGCTTTAATGGTGGTGAGTTTGACTCAACAAGTGTGGGGGAGTAACATGAGCAGAGGCCCAGCTTCATTATGAGGTACACCTGTACAATCTAATGCAATCCAATACGTCATAATGTTCACTTTATGACATCACGCTGGGGTGTTTCTAATGGGTTCACCTCCCTATTTACATACATTAGTAGAAAATGCTGTAATGCAGTCCAGTGCAAAACCACCACTAACTGTGACTTTATAGCAGAGCAGTGGTATTGGACTGCATTTACTTAATATTGTAGTTTTTACTGCACTACATTTGTTTGACAGATATAGATTTTACATACAAACATATGGTGAGTTTATACGATTATGAGGATTTGCTGTGGGTTAAACCACCCAGAAGTATATCAAACATTTAAACAATACACAATCATGTGTCAGTAATAAATAAAAAAACACTGCAGCTAAAGGAACAACTGAAACAGTCACTTTGACAACAGTTATGCAGCGTAACAAAATGCACTGCAAATAAAGAAAACACTGAAAGATGCTGCGGATACAAACACAGATGTGAGGACAGCTTGACTGACCGGTGGCAGCTTCTCTTCGCTCGGTGAGAAACAGTGTGACTTTTAGCCTCTAGATGTCAGCAGAGACAAGCGTCCAGCTGACTGTAGCAGACTCTTCCCTCACACAGCCACCTGATTAATGGCCTGGTGGGTTTCCTCATTCTGTCGTCAGACATGTTGAACTCCACGTCTGGCCCAGCTCGTGCACTAATAGTGGTTAATGAACAGTTAGTGGAAGCGTGATTAATGCTGAAGACCAAAGCGCTGCTCCACAGACCTTTTCCTCTCTGAAGCCGTAGGAATGTTCTGGTAATCCAGCAAATAAACAGATGCATGTGAACAGCCTGTCCTACGTCTAGAGACATGATCTAACAGGAGGCTGGCAAAAACATGAACCCATCCCGACCCGCTTTGGTTTGGGAGAGTCTGGGGTGCAGGGGCAGCTGACTGCCGGGTGGAGAATTACAAAAAGTGAGCACACTGCAGGTCATCCCTGCTGCTGGACGTGTCTGTCTTGTACATGTCTGGTTTCACAGTAAATACATACTGGAACAGCCCACGTGGTCGGACTGCACTCCACCGTGGTGCCAGAAAATAATTTCAGAACAAACTTCAGAGACAAAGACGGTGGTCTGGAGCCAGAAAATACTCTGAAATTACAGGGGAATGAATCCCTCTCTTTATGGGTAATAAACGTATACTATTTCAAAATATGGCATCTATAAAATACAATAAGGGATGATTAGAGAAGAATAGAGAAGCTGCTGAAGCACCAGACGGAGTATCTTATAACCTTTTCTACTTAAATATTGTAAAATACCTCGTTTTGATGTTTCTTATGGACTTTTTATTGATAAATGTGATTGAAACTTTTACAGTTTTTATGTTTAATTATGTTTATTACATCATAAAGTCAGTTGTTGCAGCCTGTATCTATAAAGTCGTTTTACAACATCACAACGTCCACGGATCACTGAGATAAACCCATCAGTCATGCACGTTGGGAAGAACTTGTGGCGGCAGCGTGCCGTGCATCCTGCTGTGGTGCTGTGGAGTGACTGCTTACTGTGATGCGTTGCAGGCTGAGCGCCTGGAGGAGAAGAGGCGACAGGAGGATCAGAGGAGGAGGGAGCAGCTCAGTCAGGATCACTTCAGGTCAGCCCTGGATCAGGTTCACTCGGCTCTCATCACTGTCACCGTGCGGTATTGTGTTGTTTTGTGTGCCGTGTTGTGTTCTTTCCGGCTCTGCAAAGGATCTTAGTCATAGATGTAGGATCAGATGACAATCTACAGACCTTTACAAAGGAAGCGCCTAATGTCTGAACCTCTGCTGACCTATAATTATCATTGGTTTAAGCAAGAACAAAGAAAAAAGGAGCATATCAGTCGTAAATCAGTGGATTCGCCTCTGACTGACCATGTTTACCTATTCAGTTTTCCAGTAACGGAAAAAAAGGGTCTCCTGGGAAGACCTACTTGAAGGGGCTGTGCAGAGAGAATACACAGGACTATTAGAGCCATGCTAGCAGTTAGCATGCTAGTTAAATGTCAGCATGCTTAGTAGTTTGAGTGTTGGATGGACCGACCGACAAACTGATGTTGCCATAAGAAACAAACGGTCAAAATCAATGCGACAGGCCTCCAAAACTCTGTGTCCTACGCTTCCCATAATGCAACTGGATGTGGTCATTTGTTAGACTCCACAGCCCCTGCCTTTATCACACACTTTCTTTTTAAAACGTGTAGCTGGCATATGTCACTTGAGTGCTGGGACATTATACAACACGAGCGCTGCCCATGATCGACTTCCACGTGTAAATGCAGTGCGGCGCCGCTTTAAAGTGGTTTGTGATGTTTTATCGGATGTACTGTATGTGCTATAATGATTGTCTACATGCCATATTCTCAGACCACTATGAATCAATTTCCCCGGCAGTCGAGATGTTATTGGAATATTATACACGGTCGGCTCAGAGGGAAACTGCTTGTCGAGTAGCATCTCTGGCGTCCTCACAAGAGAAACAAAAACAGGAGACAGCAGACCAACGTGTGAACCTGAAGAAACAATGAAGATATTTAGAAATGGGGCTGAGGAGACGGATCAGCTGCTTGTGATCGGGGGTGGGGGCAGTGTCAGAGAGGGACACACAAACTTGGTCAACCTTGTGGGACTCCGGTACTGTCCCAGGCCTGTGGAGTAAACAAATACCTGATTATCTGTGCATGTAACGTGTACATCTTCTGCAGGACGACTGAGCATTTCCTGCAGAGGTTCGAGACGAGAGCCAAAGGTCCGCCGGCATCCTGCAGCGCCACACACACGTCATCCAGGGTAAGCCATCAACCACACGATGCATGCGTGTGTGTGTGTGTGTACACGGCTCACTCTGCATCAGTGTGCGTGCATGTAAACACCTCGGTGCACGGTCCCAGCGCTCAGCGTAACGTGTCGTGTCTGTGGCTGTGGGGTCGGAGACTGACGCTCAGCGGTAATTCACACCATCAGATCTGTCTTTTGTGAGCTGTTTTCTCAGTAAACAGTCTCGGGTGCAGAGTTGTCATCGTCAGGGCGGCGCAGGGTATTAAGCTGTATCCCCTAAAGGCCGGGAGGGGTGAGGAGCCAGATCCCCCTGCAATTATGTCCTGGTCAGAGCCGGGGCACACGGCGGTAGGGTCGAGTAAAAGGAAGTGTAAACACACTGCTTTCCCTCTTCACGTCGTCTGTCTGCTCCAACACTCGGTTGTTTTCTCGGCTTCCTTTTCTATTTTCTTCTCAGCCTCTCTTCCTCTCTGCCTGTTGGTTTGTCCTGGGAGGGAATGAGTGGAGTTCAAGGGACTTCCCAGAGTTCAGAGACACAACACGGCATGACTGCGAGGAGTGCACAAGACAGAATAGAGTGGAATAACCTGCGCTAGTAAAAGTACCTGGAGGAAACCCAGGCTGCCCCAGGGGGCAAACAATTAGTCTGGTTGTAAATAATTCTCCTCTTAATTAACAATCAGTCTTTTTTTTTATTGCTGCTGTAAGTCAAGAGCTGCTGCAGCTCTGAGGTCAAACATGTGAAGAGGTCACAGTTATTCTTAGCTCAGAAGACTCACATGTATTAGAAAGTGTTGACAGCTCCTGTCGTTGCTAATAGAGTCCTCCACCCAGCGAGCGCCTGTCAGTGATGTTACACCAGAGAGAGAGTGTGTGTGTGTGTGTGTGTGTGTGTGTGTGTGTGTGTGCCTGCCTGTCAGTGATGTTCCACCAGAGAGAGTGTGTGTGTGTGTGTGTGTGTGTGTGTGTGTGTGTGCGTGTGTGCGTGTGTGTGCCTGCCTGTCAGTGATGTTACACCAGTGTGTGTGTGTGCGCACTGTATTCTGCTGTGAGCGTGTTATGTGGTGACAGACAGCTCTGTTAAACTGCACACGCAGCTCCCTCGGTGGACACAGGAAATGTTTTCTTTCTGGGAATTTCTCATTGTTGTGCCTCATTCTCTCTCTCTCTCTCTCTCTCTCTCTCTCTCTCTCTTTTTTTCTCAGATAGAAACGATGGTGTTGAGAGAGAGAGAGAGAGGGAG
>JAVQJD010066945.1:0-21112 GCA_036023655.1 Nannoperca australis | reverse complement strand
CACACACACACACACACACACACACACACACACACACACACACACACACACACACACACACACACACACACACACACACACACACACACACACACACACACACACACACACACACCCCTCTCTTGGTAACTACAAACACACTGCCCAAACAGCACACAGTAAACGCTCAGCCCCATGTTTAAAACTCCGGTTTGACTGGAAACTTTGAATAAAAGACTTGGAAGAGTTGGTCAGACCCTAAAACCTAAGATTTCGGAGACAATATTTTGTAGCAGTGGGTGGTGGGAGGGTGGAGGACTCCAGTTTGGGCTGTAACACTCATTAGAACCAAAACACTGCTCCAAGATATTAAAACCACCTACACATGTCGGCCTATGTTCATCGGCTGATGAGTGTAGGAGTTTGTAATGTCTTAGTTGTCTCTTATTAAAAACTTCTCAACTCCCAAAGCCACTTGAATGCATGGTTTTTCCTTTTTGCAGATTCTGTTTCTGCTGAATGCAGGAATGCAACAATCTATCATCATCTATCGTATCAGCGTGCTACAGTATAGGCAGCTTCCAGACATCTAACACAAACAAAGGAAACTGAGAAAATCAATTACAACACCAACACTGACCCCCTATTAAACACACACACACACACACACACACACACACACACACACATCTACTTCTCCCTTCTGTATCTCCAGGTTTTGGTGCACACAGCTTGACAAGTTTACGCTTAGGAGGAAGAAAGGGGTACAAGACAAAGCAAAGAGGGGTGGAAGACAGGAAGAGGGGGAGACAGAAAGGAGAGACGGCTGTGAACGGAAAGGGCAAGATATAGGGAGACAGGGAAGGAGAGGCCGGGTGCAGACAGACAGAGGAGGGATGGAGGGCTCAACTCCTCGAGACAGATCATGTTACCGGTCTGGGGGCAAACACACATACACACACAGACCCATAATAGGTCACAGTGCACTCGCTGCCCTCCAGATACACTCATGCAGAGACACATATTCTCGTAAACACTCCAAGACAGACACCGCTTTGATTTCTCACACTCTGTTTTATACACACACTGAATGTGCACCTGCCATTTCCACGAACACAATTGCACTGATGAAATAATGTCTACACACACATACAAAAGAATCTGCTAAAACACACTCAAAAAAGACAGCAGGGGACTTACATTAGGCAGGAAATGAGGCTGGTAATCAAGGACATTTGAAAGATTCAGGTCTTAGAAAAGAAATGACTCCTGTGTGGCATATGTGTGACTTGTGACTCATGTATTGAGAAGAAGTGGAGCGAGAGATATTGTGGGGTTTACATGCACACACACAAAAGCACTGGTGTCATAGAAGTTACATAAGTGAGAGGGGTGAGGGGTCAGTGTGGAACTGGGTTAAAGAGACAGACGATGTAACACACAGGAAAGAAGGCAAGAGCAGGAAAAAGTGAGGAAGAACAGGGAGAAGAAGAGAGCAAAGAGGAAGTGGTGGGTTGGGGAGAAAAAGAAAGGGGGTGGAAGTGAAAAAGGGAGGGGAGGAGAAGAGAGGAAAGAGGGAGATTAAAAGATCTCTAACCAAATCACCTACAAACAAAAACTTTCCCCTCCTAGTTGAGTTAATTACAGCTGTCAGACCCTCCAGATGCACACACAAACATCTCCCTCCTCTTCTCCTTTTATCAACCCCCATCTCCTTAGAAACATAATCGGGTGAATGCATTACTGTAAGTCAATCAGCTGGATCAATTGAGGTCACTGTGGGGTCACTCATGTCATAGCTAATCTGTGTGTGTGTTTGCTTTGCATGTGATGTTAATGAACAGATGTACTAACTTGATTACAGGAGTCAGATGTAGAGCTGAAACTTATATTGCTGTTTTCTCACATATACACACGATTCATGAGCTATTTTGTGTTAGGTACAGGGGATCAGTCTGCAGAATGTAATTAGTTTTGCATAAAAAAGTATAGATAAAAATGATATCAACACTTGTGAATGTACTACTACTGGTCTCACTGAGAATCAACCCCCACTGTGTGTTTGGAGTCCTGCTCCAGGGCTCACAAGCAAGTAAAACCACTGAGACACGGCAGGACTGTACACTGGTTTCTAAGACTGAAATACAAACGTATAGCTGCAAGCACACCCAGCTCCCTGGCAGAGGCTGTGAAAGAGACTAACCTTTTCATTCACAAAGATTCCCAGACACACACACTCAAGTGCACCATGCACTCCGCTTCACACACTCAGATGCAGACACAAATGTAGAAAGAACTTCCCATTCACACACAATGAGAAGCTGGACACGGTCACATTACTTGATGAGAAACACCGTGAATAAACCAATACAGAGAAAACGAGAAGAAGAACAGCATAAGAGCAGAAACCTTCAAAGAGCCTGCACATTCGCTGCGTGCACAATTACAGAGCACAGTAAAAACACAGGGCATAGGTCAATTGTCATGTGTTTGTGTGTTTATGTGAATCTGGGTTTGTGCACTTGTATTATACATTCTGTTTTTTTGTGGTTCCCATTTCAGGCATTCAGCAGCTGCTCCTAGCCAGAGTGCAACAGTAGGATAACCTTCAATGCAGATATCATTAACATTACAAGCAGCAAATTAAAAGACACAAGCTAATACAACAGAGGGGACAAAGCACATTCCTTTATCTCACCAATGTTTCTGCATCATTAATGGTGAAATAAACATGTGCTTGGTGCAGAAATGGGAGCAAAGACACACTGTCTAGCAAAAGCCACGTACAAATACCTGATGCAGTTGATACTCTTTCTAGGGTTTAACCCCTTCAACGTTTCTCTTTCTTCTTCTCTTGCTCATTCCCTCCCCTTTCATCATCATGACCTATAAAGAACTGTGCGCCCATCACAGAGCTAGCAACCTTTAACAATCTCCAAGCCCTCACACATTATGCAAGAGACGCTTTATACGTACACAGCTCCACCGTTGACCTTTGCTAAGTAGTGATAAATTCTGCCATGCAGCGAGGACTCGAGCATGCACACACACACACACACACACACCTGTGTCAGTCAGTCACAAGCTCCATGGTACAGAGGCCAACACAAGAAACCCATATAAGAGTCACACAATCTCAACTGTGTGTTGAGTTGCGAGTTTGTGAGTGTTATGGATTCTGTCTTCACTCAGCCTGCCACTCTCGTCTATTCTAGTGACACGGCGCTCTCCCGACTGAGACAACTGGAAGCCATTATCTTAAATCAACAAACCCCAGCCCGTCTCCATCACACAAAGAAGCCATGTGCACACTCAGCATACTACCTCTGCCAATGGCCCTGTGTGTGCATTCACAATGTCTCAGCATGGCCATTTCTCTTCCACTCTCCTAGATACCTCTTCATCTCTTTGGGATTCTTCTTCTTCTTCTCTCTTCTCTTGTGCATCTCGCTGACTGCAGCTCAGATCCAGACCAACTTGAATGAATAAGGGAGTCAGCACATGGGTCAGACCTTTACCAGACTGCATAGCCTCTCTGTCTTTCATCATGCCTCTGTCGCTCTCTTTGTCTAATTACTCTCTGCTTATCATATACAGCTACCTACACAGGCTAGTTTCTATGGTGGATATTAGCTCCAAGGCCAAAGCTAATCTGCCTGAGCCCTTTGACCCAGCATAATAGAATTAACAACCTAAGCCTTTTCCCTCTGTGCCTTAACGAACCATGTTTTTGAATATAAAACTAGTGTAGTCAAAGATAAAGCCTCAGACCAGGATGATTAGCCACAGAACTAAATTAAGCTACTGTACTACTACTGTCGGTCTGTATGTGTATATATTCTGGCAAATGTGCTGTAAGTGTTGTACACGGAAAATGCTGTTAGCACCACCAATGTATAAGTGTTTAATACACCACATAACACCTTGGAAATCTTTTGGAGACAATACAAAGCCAGCTGGTACCACCCACTGCATATACAGACTGACAGACTACAGACTCCAAACTAAATACAAACTGGATATTTGTGTAATATTACTTTAGCACAAAGCAACAAAATTCAGCCGCACATTATACCCAATATTTGCTTTAAACACTCTGTTAAAAGTAGTAACTTGCAAATTGGAATATAGATACATGTCTGTTTTTCTACTCTCTGACAATGCATGATGCTGCACAACAACAGGCAAGCTCAAACTCTGATGGAAAACTGAAATGAACATCCTTCTTACCGTCCAAAGATGAAAAACAGAAGAAAAAAAACAGACGACTATGAAACGCAATGACCACATATCAGCAAAGTTGTCGCCGAAATGAAGACTTTAATAATCAGTTACTTTAAAAATGTTGGGACAAGAGACTGAGAACACAGATTCAGCCAAGAGTCAAAACAAAGGTTTTGATCTAAACAGAAGTCAAACACACATCACCTCCTGTGTTGTCAGATTTCCCCAGAGGAACAGGGTAACACAGACCTTTATTTACATCAAAGTGTCTCACATTATTACTTGAACGTGAGCAGTGTTGAGACCAGCTCCAGCCCCTTTCTCCACAGACACAACCCAGCCACGGCGCCAGCCAGCCTCCCCTCACCTCCACTCCACTCCTGTCTGCTCCTCTCCTTCTCCTCCCCCTTTCCCCCCTGTTTTTAAACACAAGGCAGCCCACCCCTCCCCCTCTACTCTTTTTTCTCACTCTTCTTTCTGTCTCCCATTTTCTTCTCCAGGCACCATACTCAATCACCCTCCCCCTCCTCCCCCCTGCCATCTCAGCCTCCATTCCAATGAATGGACAATCTCCCCCCTTCAGCCGTGGGGGGACTGCCCTGGGGGCTGAGGGGGTAAAGAGGAGAGCAGCACACATGCACACACAAATTCAATCACAAAAACACACTCCTCCCTCCTCCGCACCTCCTCTCTATGTGTTTTTGTGTGTATGTGCACATCTGCAGAGGAACACAGGACCATGGTGGGTAACAGACGGGGGTGGGAGGTTTGGGTGGCGTCCTAATGGCTCTCAGTGCAGGAAATGGCTTGTTGCTACACAGACAGCTCCAGAATCAACTGTCATCACGGGCCACAGCCCCATATTTTATCTCCATCGCAAAACACACACGTTCATCCACTGCTGGGCCGGGTCAGCCCCTCCCCCAACTAATGACTATGCAAAACTGCAGCCTATGGAGCAAAAAAACAACAGCAAGTAATGAAATCATAGATGCTATTATACTATATTACTTTGTGTCTAACGATAAACATAAGGCTTTGTTTTATGCTGGATTTCATTGGATCTGCTAGTATACTTTGTTCTCTACCGTCCTTTTTACTGAGAAGAATATATTTGTTTAGTAAGACAAAAACAGAAATAGAATTTTTAAAACATGGATGGCGCACAAAGCTGACTTGGCTATTCACTTTTGAAACATTTAAGTGTGAATGTTATCCGAGAAAACCCTTTGTTTTCAAAATTTGCACACAAAGATTTGTTTTGAATGTGTATAGAAATACTGATGTGCCCCATATAGGATTATCAGACAATAAAAAAACAAACATCAAATGTTTGGCATGATACGGAAATAAACACTGACAAACTTTATTGTAATTACATTGTCTTTTCTGTCATACTTACTTTATACTACCAATTCAGTTGAACTATACAATATAATGTTTTAGCATACCAATTGTTGTTGAACTTACTATACAACTACTTATTATAAAATATGATTTTCTTCTATACATACTAAAATCCAATCTATATAGTTCTAAATCACTAAACATCTCGGTCTCTCATACCATATACTTTGCTGTCTAACTCCAAAACCTACTTAACTGTTCAGCACATATGATACAATACGTTACTCGGTTTGATCAAACATACAGAACTCAAAAAATAAAACTATCAAAAAGTAATCTATCCTAGCATAATCAATTCTGCCATACCATAATGTAATATATCATATTCTCCTGTAATACATCATTCTCTGTATTCAGTATGGAAACCAGCAGCACAGTATAAACAGATTAGTGCAGCATTAGCGCTGGCTGTGTCCTGTATACAGTATTTCCTAATCGGGCGCGGCTATGTCAGGTAGTGAGCGAGCAGCTATGATGTATTCCAGTCCACAGCAGGCGACCCCGGCTGAACTGCGCCTGGCATGCCGCTATTGGTTAATCGCAGCTGGACAGGAAGTGGTAGAGGCATAAAAAAAAAAAAAACGAAAGACAAGAAAAAAGGAAAAAGAAATGTCAGAGAGTAGAGGATGCTCTACTTCCGCTGGTAATGAACTAATGAAAAGACAGAAAGGAGGAAATTCCCCGGGGGGAAACAGGAAGGGTGGGGGCGGCAAATGGAATAGTAACACTGATTTTGCCTTGTGTGTGTGTGTGTGTGTGTGTGTGCGCATGTGCGGGCCGGGTGTTTGTGTGTGTGTGTGTGTGTGTGTGTGTGTGTGTGGAGTACTGTAGGGATCAGTTTACAGTACTACGCGTGATATGTCTTTCTAGTGAGGCTTTTATTCTAGGAATGTATTGGTTCAAACGGGGGGGCATGGATTTAATTAGGACAGGGACCAACGCACACACGCACACGCATGAATACAGTCACATACTGACACCAATATTAGCTCCAGGCAGACGCCGGCACAAGTGTTGTGTTTCTCACACTCGCGCCGGGAGGAGCACACACACACACGCACACCCCTGCACGCACACACACACAGACACACAGAACGCCAGCGCCTATTAGCTCTTTATATATCAGTAACACACACACAAACACACATTTACAAAGCGGGTGCTGACCGCAGACCAGACTACTGACAAGAACAAGCTGAAAGCCCTCAGACCACAACACACGAGACAGGACGACACACTTTGTTGTACAGACCTCGGTGTGTAAGAAGCTAATGTGAGCCGGCATCTCTGTGTGTGTGTGTGCGCGTGTGCAGAAGAGATAGACATTCACTGATTAATGCTTAGGCAGCAAAGTCACAAGACCCATGTTGAATACAGACACCTGTCTATCTCACGATGGAGAGATAAAGAGAGAGGAGATACTGATGGAAAAAAGAAAAGCAGAGAAAAAAGGAGATGACGAGGAAGAAAGAAACCTTTTGTGATGGCTGGCATTTAAAACAGCAAAGAGCGAGGGGTGATGATGACACAGAGAGAAAAGATGGTGAACAAGTGAATGAGTGAAAAGGAAGACAAAGAGATATAGAAGTAAAAATGAAGTAGTTTTGTATTTAGTTTTCCGCGCCGGTGAGCCAGCTGGCTGCAGAGCCGTCAGGGGTATTTAAATCGCCCTGCTCTGACATGAACCACTGGTTTTTACACAAACGTGTTGGGACCTTTAAGACTCTTCTTGACAGGGTTTCCTTTTGCTTTCCAGTAAAATGACAGTTACTTTAATTGTTTAAAATGTGCTTTCATGTAAAGCACTAGCAGACACTACATAATGACTAATCTGATGGCAGCTTTCCCTCTCTCCACCTTCAGTACACAATCAGCTGGGACAGGACAAACCTTTTACCAAAAAGGGGCTCTGTAGTCCGGTGGTTGTCTATTTTGGGGCATCCTTCACATGCAAAAGTTTGGGAAGCCCCGTGACATAAACATTCAAGCCCGTCCACAAAGACACACACACACACAGCCCCAGCTGGAGCACACAAGCTCCCTTTGTGCTGCATTCCTCACGCCTTTTAGCCTTAGCATCAGTCTTTAGCTTAGCTCCTCTCCATCTGCACACTAACACACACACACACACACACACACAGCAACTTTCTCCTGCTTTTGTCTGCAGAGCGGTAGCAGTGACACAGCTGAGAGCTTGTGGATAGGAAGCTTGTCTTACCGTGGCCGGGCTCAGGTTGGGCTCAGGGGGAGACACAGGGTCGGTGGAGTAAAATCCAAAGGAGGTTTGTTAGTTAAGGCGGCAGCCAGCTCAGCAGATTCCCACTGCCTTGCCTTCCCTTTCCTTTCCTGCTGCCTAGCTTTGCCTGCCTACGCTCCCAGCTTTGTGTGCCTTGTATTTTCCCTTTAAATTGCACAGGCTGCCTCCCCCCACCTCCTCAGCACACACACAGGCACGCGCACACCGAGCCAGCACACAAAACATACACTGCTCCTGAAAATGACACTGTTGTCAAAAGCAGGCAGCGTTGTTGTCGTTGTTGGTATATATTTTTTCTTATTTTACAACCTGCAAGGAAAAAACAAACAAAAAAAACCCCAGACCAAAATAGAAATCCTTTGTCTTTCTTCTCCTCCTCTCCCTCTCTTAAAAATAAAAGTGACTCTCGTTTTAGATCCTCTTCTCCTGTCTGTGTTTCTCTTTCTCACCCTCTCTCTATATTCTGTCTCGCTTTTTTTCCCCCACTCAGTAGTCAAACAAAGAAAGAAAAGGAACAGAGCGAGTGTACACACGCGCACAAACACACACACAGACATACACAACACATATTCGCTTGCTGCTTTCTCTCTCCCTCTCTCACATACACATGCACAGGCTCGGAGCCCAACCCCCCAGCCTGCCTCCCTCTGATTTTTTTTCTTCCCCTCCCTGCCTTTCTCTAAACAGCACCTCCCCCCCTTCCACCACCCCCAGCCCTCGCTCAGCCTGATCTGGCCTCGTTCTCATTCGTCTACTACCCCTCCCTCTCTCCTCCCTCCCTCCCTCTCTCTCTCTCCATCCTTCCCCTCCCTACCTCTGTGTGTCAAACAGATGGGATTGGAGAGCAGAAGGAGCCTCTGTGTTCACTCTCTACCTCGATTTCTCTTCTTCATTAGTGTGATGTAAACTTGATGAAGACATGCTTTGACTTACGGTAATCCAAAACGAATCGATACAGATGCAGATAATGTTCAATCAGGGTTTTAAAACTCTGCAGTGTGTGTTGCAGTGCAGATGTGAATTTATTGCACCAACAGATGTGTGAAGCCAGCGATAAGCGTTTAGCATAAAAAACAGCTAACATGTGGCACGATGAGAACAATGGCTTCCTGGTTCAGTATCCAGATCTGGTGCAACATGACTAATGGAAGACTCAGTAACTATTTTTCTGCATTGACTGACTTCTGTCAGCATGCTCACCTAAAATATCTGTAATAATTCCTCATTGCACAGGAAAACTGTGCACATGTACAACTACCGCAAGTGTGGTAGGTCAAAGTTGAACCAGGAAGTTGATCCGTTTACTGGATTTTTTACAACGGACAATTTGGTTAAAAATCTCACCATTTGCCATCGTTTACTCTCAGAATGACAGCAAAACTACAAAGGCAAGACTCAAGTTGTAAAAAGAGAATGAAAGTCAGTTATTTTTGTGTTCCATAATAGATTTCTTTCCCCTCTTCCATGGTTTTATCAGTGTATGATTTCTTGTTTATTTCCTAAAAGAAATCACTTGCAATTTGTGGAAAAAAGGAATAGCTTTGCAGAACTATATTAGTGTGCAACAAGAAATCTGACAAACAAAAAAACTACAGAAACTTTTCAAAAAGACATTTAGAAAGTCTAATATAATGTTTCCTACCAAATCTTTTGATTTACTTAATGTGTTGGTACTAAATGTACTGCAGTTACAGTGGGTTACAGTGCAGTTACAAACTATGTTTGAGTTCTACCGAGCTTTCAGGCTGGGGCAGAGGAACGAGTAGTGCCCACTTGTTAGCATGCGCGTGCTTCATGTTTCCTTTTCTTCAACGTGAGATGTTTCCTATAGCTCATGTTCAGACACACACACACACACACACACACACACACACACACACACACACACACACAGACACACAGGTATCTCAAAATCTATGTAATATTAGTATCATAACATATAGAGCACACCAGCAGGGAGTGAGATGCATGATATAAGACATTACTACTTTCATATTAGTACTTTACACATGGGTACTGCAGTGTAGTAAAACTGCCCTGATCTTCATACCTTGCTGAGCCAGCTGTGTTCCCACCTCTGGCAGCCCACAGTAAACTACATCTCCCAGGGCCTCCTGCAAGTGGCAGAAATCAAAGTCAAAGGTAGTGGTTAAACTATTTAGCGTGTTACTTCTGTGTTTGTGCATGATCTTGTGCGTATGTGGTGGGAGTACGCGCACGACCAGGGAACTTACTTGCGCAAAGTTGCTGATACCGACAGTCCCAATTCCGTCGTCTTCTACTCGAATCCATTCGTGTTTGTCTGTGAATTTAAGTGCTGCAAAATAACACAACAGACTCAGAACACAAAGAGCATCCCACTAGAAGAGTTTGAAGTATTTTGTAATCCCCGACCAGCTTGACAACGAGGAGAAAAACAGACAGACATGCAGCAGCGTCGTCAGCTCTCGTGTCCTTTCCTCTAGCTAATGTTAGCCTCTAGCTACCGAAACTGTTAGCTAACACGCTACAATAAAACACATTTACAGCGCAATACCTGCTGTTAATCGGCTAGAGGATGCTAGCGTTCTTCCAAAATAAGGTTTAGAGGCCAACCGCAACGGAGAAAGAGGTGCCGACCGGGCAAGTGAAGGCAAAACTGTAAAAAAGTTGGAAGACAGGGAGCGGAATAGCCCACAGGCGGCCATCTTTGTCGCTTACTGATGAGAACATGCATTGGTCGGATGCTTCTTCGTGGATATTAGAGGCATCAGTAGCAGTTCACTGCCCTCCACTGACGAAGAGAAAATTGCTGATGTACCAAACTGTACCGTGTGTTTGCTCTTATCATTCGGGGCGTCGTATTTTGAGCCAGTGCGGGAGAAATGTTTGGCTCTGGCAGGTTTTCTAGCTATTTCCTGATAAACCGGGAAGCTACCCTTTCACACAAAATGATGATTACCAAAAAGGTCCAACAGAAATTAAAGATCATTAATAATTGTGTAACGTTGGTGTTTATTTTGACTGTATTTGACTTACACTTTGTATACTTTTGCTTTGAAATAACGTCTTCCCTCGTTTGTGTTGCCATGCTGCGCTTGTTTGTCGAGTATTTTTAAGAGTATACTTTAAGCTGCTTTTTTATTAGCTTTTAATCTTAGCGTGGCCCAGGACCCTTATTAGTGCCACAAAATAATGTTTCTACATTGTAACCTCCTACTCTCAACAACTGCAAAGAAAATACTATTGATTCACTCAATTTATTGTGTGTGATAACTTTGATGGAAGGTTGGGCTGCGTGTAGTGCAATCTTGATTTGGCACTTTCCATCTCTTTTCCAAATACTGCTCTCGACTTCTAACTGTGGCCATCTGTCAGCAAAATCAACATCAGTTTCCTACTAAATAAACAGGACGTATAAGTGATAAGCTCTGTTTGGTAGACAAACTGCTTTGCTGTTATTTTAGCATTACGTTACATTCAGAAAATAAATAATGCTTTTTAGTTAGATAACAAATCCACAGACTCCAGCAGCACACAAAATATAGAAAAATAAATGGAACGTGTTAAAATTAAGTTTATTTAAAAGAACATTCTGCAGAAGAACACAGGGTTACGTTGTTATATCTGCTTCTTCCCATGAGGATAATACCTACCATCTCTTGGGAGACCCATAAACCAGAATTTTAGAGCCATAATATTATTTTGTGTAATATTTAAATTGCCACTAAACGTGGCCTTTAACATCCAGTTATCACAGTTTCTCACATTGAGGGGCCAGTTTTTGAATTTGTGTAATGGCTCCATACACAAGTTCAATTGTTTTGCAGTAGGCCACTTTAATTCAGATTAACTCTTTTGAATTATCCGTCTGCACATCTATGGGCCCATTGTAAATAAACACAAAAGTACTGAAGTGATTACGTTCCAGGATGCGTATCAGAGTTGTTTCAGGAGAAATGCAGATATCCCAAGACGTACAAATCAATTATATATTTTTATGACAGGTGGCCTACACTTTCTGCCATGTCCTTAAGTTTATGAAAGCACAAACAGACTGATCAGACAGGGATCAAGGCTTATTCTTGTTGACAAACCTAAAACTTAAATTATTTATTAAGTAACACTTTTTTTCATACAAAACAACATAATATATAGAGAAAAGGTCACTCTCATGCCTGGGAGTTCTACTATTGCTCAAAAATTGCATTTGCTGAGGAAATGGCATGTTTATAATCAAAAAAAAAAAAAAAAAAAGGAAGCAAACTCACACAACCATACACTCCCTTTGAACTGTTGTGGCTTCATAAACTATGCTGTAAAACACAGAACGACTAAAAGTGTCCTCCCTTATACCCGGGCTAAAAGCTACAAACATAAATAACAAAAGCACATTTGTTTGGCTTTTACATTACACAGCTTCAAGAGTCCATCCAGTGTCCACTTTTCCTTATTTGATTCTGAAGATGAGAACAAAAAAACCCCCAACAACAATAACAACATCGATAACAGTAAAGAGAAACGACAGCTTGCTGAGGAGAGAGGAGTGAAAACAGAGGGGATGAAAACTCCTGTGTGTGTGTGTGTGTGTGTGTCTGTGTGTGTGTGTGTGTTTGGTTGTTTCTCCATCAGAGCTCATTGGAAGCTCGCTCGCCCTTGTTGAAAGGCGTGTAACATGTCTGTGTTAGGTCCCTCCTGCAGGGGGTGCTGTGTGCTGCTGGATGGGTGTGAGGAGCGGAGGTGAGTGGTGCTGGCAGTCCGTTGCAGGCAGACAGGGAGGGGGGGCGAGGGGTCTTTAGTCTGTAAAGTCTCTTTCCTCACTGCAGGAAGGAACAGCTAGGCCGGGAAAGCCAGGAAGTTCGTCTCGGACCACGGCCAGGTCACCACCGTGCACCCCAGACAACACGCTCTCTCTATTGTACACACGCTCCTGACGTCTCCGTGCCCACGAACACGCGCACAATCAGCCGGACCCAGACACCCCTGCTGGTTTTTAGGTTGTTCGTTCTTCCCCATCGGTCTCCTGCTTGGTCCTGCGCAGGTTGCTCTTCATCTTCACAAACTCGGGGGTGTTTTCCTGTTCCTCATCAATTTTCTGTTGCTCCAGCTCCAGCTGCGAGGACATGGACATTGGCAACATTTATAAACTGCATCTTGTTTCAGCGTGCAACAAGTTCATCTTTATTTTCTCTAGTGATCAGATACAATAACAACACGCATCCTAGTGATAAAGTGACATTATAATTCTTTCAATCATTTACCTGCTCTAGTTTCTGTTGTCGTTTCATGAGCTCTATCTCTAGGTCACTTCTCTTCTTGTGGGCCTCCTGCTCCTCCTTCTGAGCCTTGAGAACTTGCTCCCTCTTTCTCTTCTCCAGAACCTTCTGGAGCTCAGGTTTGTTCTGAGGAGCCAGCCCCCTGTGCAGAAGCAATCAGTGAGACAGCATGTTACCAAAATATAGCTTAATGAACAGCCTCCGACAACCCACGCTAATGACGCTACAGAGCCCCACCCTGAGGGAGATTAGCATTCACATTCATGCGTAACAGATGACGACCGTGACCTCGTTCTAGTTTGACATGCAGATCAGTATTAGATGTTCTGGATTAAACATGTCAGTCTTGTTTCAGGAAAGTTTCGATTATGAGCCAGTCACAGATTGTTCCACATTTACCAATCTGCGTATGTGATGGTGGCCAGCATTGAGGCTCACTTTGGAAACCATGGGCCTTCTTTTCTTTTCTTTCCCATTTCTAAGTACCAAAAACAATCCCAATATAACAACCCGTATCGTAAACTAACATATTGATCACATGGAAAATGCCGTCTTGGGGAGTGATAATTCTTTGGAAAACCAGACGGGATTGTTACACAACGGCCTGGGGATGTGCAGCAAGATTCAAAAAGAGGAAAGGGATATCTTAGTAAAGTGTGTGTCTTGTGAAGAAGAGCAAAAACACCAAATGTTATGTAATGCTCCAAAGTACAAGAGAGAGAATGACGAGGGCTGTGGATGAGGCTTGGGAGCAGGGGTACTTAAGAGAGAGGGGAACAGAGATGGGTTGGAGTCGGCTAGGAAAGGCAAAGGCCAATAAACAGTAAAGGATTAGGGAGGCACAATAAAGTGCCAAACAAGAAAAGAAAATCAACAACAGAAAAAGGACAGAGGCTATCCATTGGTCAAAATCCAATCTCCATGCCCTTCAGAAATTCAATTAAAAAAACATATAATACAGATTACTTTTCTGTCCTCGTGGATACTGAATTTCCTGAAAGAAAAGCCAGACTGCACAGGCTGCGTCTCTTCTTCAAAGAAAACACAGCATGTCTACCTCTGTGCAGTTTAGCACCAGTTATGCCTTAATTAAATGCCTTATTAAATCCAGGAGATTACATAACCAAGCTCACTATGTCCCAAGAAGGAGTGGGAGTTCATTTACAACCAGGCTTTATCTAAAGTCACTGCTGCATTTAAATACTGTGGTTTTCTTGGCAGCGAGGGTCTTATGAAAGCACTTAATGGGCTGAAGCAGAGCAGAGGGTAAAAGACGTGATCGGGTCAGGTTGTTTTCAGAGCACCTCGTGCAGAAGGGGAGGGGGGTCAATGTCACTGAAAGCAAGGCTGTAAAGATGCTTACTCAACTCTCTTTTCACCGTGGGCAACGTTTACATAATCACCGACCCCGTTTTGTCCACGACCCCTCCCACGAGACTACGCCCTCTAGCAGACTAGGAAGAATGTGTGTTCAAAATCCCACACTTCAGTACCTCCATCTGTTCAAATGCTTCACCAGTCTTGGTGGGTGAATTTCTGAAATTCCTCTGTTTATGTGTGTGTGTGTACAAAAGGTCACCACAGCGAAGGTAGCAAAGGCAGAGGAAGGCCTTCAGCTAGACACTGTTTTGTAATCTTGATTACATAACACATTTTTTTCTCTCTTCATGCAGCCATCCACGCGTCCCCCCCCCCCCCCCCACTCTCATCAGCATGACTAATCCATTACGCAGGCAAGCTTTCTATACTTCCAGTACACGATAGGGAGCCCAATCAAAACAAGTTCATCCCCCCCCCCAAAACCCACTAGATTTATCTCACAGACTTCTACTGATACTCCGGGACATTCTCCGTCTGGATGACTAGAAACAATATTCTGCAGTATTTGGAATAAAAAACTTAAACTTAGACTTATTTCTAATTATTTCAAATTAAATTCTTCCATGGCCCTATCTTGCCCACCCTGGCCCCTTTCCCATAATTTATTAATGCCGTGCCTCCGTCACTACAAAAGAACCTCTCTCTTTGACCCGTTTAGACAGAGCATCGCTGCTGTGATGTAACAGCTGTCAACAGCATGTGTGTTTACGTAGCTATTTATAGTACGGGCACAAATCTGCCGGAACTGTTTGGTGAGAGAAAATACAAACATTTTGTGTCAAAAGGGTGATCACAGGCCCCAGTATGCATGTGTATTCACACACACACACACACACAGACATTCACACTGATGCGTGGAT
This sequence comes from Nannoperca australis, assembly GCA_036023655.1. Taxonomy (NCBI): domain Eukaryota; kingdom Metazoa; phylum Chordata; class Actinopteri; order Centrarchiformes; family Percichthyidae; genus Nannoperca; species Nannoperca australis. Next base: position 5,750 of record JAVQJD010066945.1, on the reverse strand, counting down.
GCTCACACAGCCTGCACAAAATCCCGTGTTGTATGATCCACTGTTAATATCAATATGATCCTGTACAGTATATCTGTGTGACCTTTACATAACCAATTTTTGACACACTAATGCACTTGAGGTTTTATACAATAGCTCCCATGACGGTTTTATATCCTGAGCTTTACATAATACTGATGCTGGAGGTTGGAGGGACCAGTGAGGTCAACTACAGGGACACACTGCAGAAGCATCAGTACAGTCTGCATGGATACGATAAGACCAATTACAAGAAGGTAGCAGGGTTACTGTACTAACTCATCCTCCATTAGTAGAGGTTTAAATAAATTAGCCAGGATCTGGACACTGTACTGCTTCCCCTGTCTAACCTGTTCTGAATAGGGGCAAACTTAAAATTATTGCCATAAACAAACAAGGAAAGATGTTGCAATAGAGTTTTAACCCCTCAATAAATGAATAAACCCTTATCTGTCCAGTCATATGCTGCACGTGAAGAAATATCACTAGCCACTCTATTATTATCCCAGTCATAGGCTTGGAGTTTATCTTGATCTGGACACTGATCTGGTTTTGTTTATGTGCCATAAACCATGATAAAACCCTGAGTTGCGAATTGTAAAATAAGAATCTCTATCTTGAAAGTATGCCTGGGAATTACCCCTTGTGTTTACCAGGAAACAAACAATACATAAAGAAGAGACAAAGGGAGAAAGACAGTGAGGGTCTCCTGACCTCTTCTGGTTCAAGAGCAGCTCTCGGTGCAGGTCCTGGTGGTTACGGGAGGTCTTGACAGGGTTAATCAGCTTCTTGGGTTTGATGAGCTCATCACAGTCCCCCTCCAGATAGTCGGGCTCTGCCATGACACTCCTTGCCTGTGACAGCGACAGACCAGGGTCACACGGATCTGAATCGACAGAAACAAATGAAAAGGACCTTCATTTAATCATCACCACGGCACAGGTCCAGGTTCAGGCGCAGCAGTGCAGTGGTGAGAGAAGTCTTCAAATCTGTGTTGCAAAGGCAAACATTTTTCAGGGACTTATTATTTCTGGGGAATTACATTCCTTTGAAACCTGAATGTGACAACCTGCCTGATCCTCTGGCGTAAACTAAGAGTTTTTGAATGGTCACTATAGTAATGGAGGGCCTCAGTGCTGATATTACATAATTGTTCCACACTGAGTGAAGAGGAACATTTCATACCCCTGTCAGAAGCCATATGCCAAATAATGAAGAGGTGAATCAGCACTTTTAATATCTTTCAGGCAGATAAATATTTCAGGGGTTGCTAATACATTAGTAACCCAAAGATTCAAAGAAATTGTTTCTCATGACAACAAAAATCAAAGTCGTTCCCATTCATGACCCACAAATGTGGGCACACTGCCTTTGGCCATTTTACTTAATTAGTTAAAAACTAAAGACATTCTGTATCTCATGTAAATATAGACAATATACTATCTTTTGAAAGGGCAATAAGAGAAATAACTGGGATGCAGCAAGTTTGAACAATGCATACAATAACATTGCAGGAAATATAAGTTAATAAGTTAAATGCCACTGTTCTTTTCTTTGCTCATTGAAAATACCCCTACTTGCATCTGACTGATGGCTCACATGCTCCATAATAAAATAATTAATTTTTAAATAAACACATCAGCAGATACAATTAATGATCTAACCAACTGACATTAGAACAGAATAACATTTTACAAAATCATCTGTTTATTCCCCTTTAAAACATATTTTACACATGCAAGGCTAAAAACAGCTGATTACTTCACTTTTATCAACTGTTACAAAAACGCACAAAATTCAATCTTGGCGCAACTCACCCTGCAGATGAGGAAAGACGGGGTATGTGAACATTGTCGCCATGTCTGCTATTTTGATTCAGAGTGTATTTTCCTGGAAAAGCTGTTAGGACTCGCTGTCCTGTTTATCAGTACGCTGCAGAGCCCCACACACGAGAGGTGCTTTGTTCTGCCCAGCTGTCTGCGACTGAGCTGGTTGGAGTTCAAAGTCTGTTTTATAGCCACACTCTCTCTCACACACACACACACACACACACTCTCTCTCTCTCTCTCTCTCACACACACACACACACACACACACACTCTCTCTCTCTCACACACACACACACACACAGAGAAATACATATACACACACACACACACACACACACTCTCTCTCTCTTTCTCTCTCTCTCTCTCACACACACACACACACACTCTCTCTCTCTCTCTCACACACACACACACACACACACTCTCTCTCTCTCTCTCACACACACACACACACAGCTGATCTGTAGTTTCTAGCATCAGTTAACTGTCAGCACTCATGTTTTGACTAATGAGAACCACAATTCCCATCAGCCCTCTCTCTCTGGTTCAGATCCAGTTACATTTAAACTACTGAGCCTCACTGATCAGTTCACGTGTGCCCTGTAAACTGTGCATCTGATTCTGGATTGTAGTCTGATTACTCTTTAACTCTTTAAAGATCTAGATGATATGTGATCTTCATGCAGGTCAATGTAAACACAGAGATGCAGAGAGGAGCTCCGCCCACAAACAATCCTGAAACATGTTCCTGATGGAAAGTTTACAGCAGCCCGAACCTGCAGAAACATGAAGCAACAGAACCAGAACCGGTGGCAGCTCCTGTGGACATTTCACTGTGTGTGTGTGTGTGTGTGTGTGTGTGTGTGTGTGTTGCTTTTTCACATCACTCTAACAGACATCCGTTAGCTTGCTAGCTAACACCAAACATACAATGAGCAATGGCAGCTAGTAGCAGTGACATTGCTAATGAAGACTCGCTCCACAGGAAGTGAACTCACTGGATGGATGCTGTAAAGGACACAGGTGAAGTTACAGCAGGGAGCAGGTTTAAATATATAATATGGGTGGGGGTCTATATAGTTCAGTTCAGTATAACTAATATAATAGACCTTCATATATGTATTACTTGTAAACTGTTAAGTGAACATCGCTAGTGTAGTTCTGTTCGTCTTAAAACCTAAAAGCTTAAATATACGATCGCTGTTTTTGTGTTTTACAACTTCAAGTGTTAAAGTACATGAAGTTAGATTTGTGACCTCTGACAGGTGAAAACAGGTGAGACGCTGAAATGTGTCTTAATTTGATCTGTGACAGCTCTGCACTGAAAGACCTGTTTCCATCCAGCTGCAGGAAGTGACATCAGCACTTTATTGTCCCCAAGAAGTGTTTAAAACCAACGAGTCGCTTTGTTTTAGAGGACAAGTGCAGACGTGTGGAGGTGGATGTGATTTAGGGTTCAGGATCATCTGCTGCCCACATGCTCCTCACGTAAAGCAGTCGCTCTGCATCACTCTGAGCCTCCACAACACGCAGCATGTTAACCACCAGAAACCAGCAGCTAATGTTCAGCAGCTGCGTGTCAGAGTCTGATTTACAGCCCGGACTCTAAAGAAGAGGAGCTGTGAGATGTTGAGAAGGTGTGAATGCACCTGCAGTCTCTCCTCCTGTAAGGCAGCACATCGTGTTTCACCGACATCCAGCCAACAAGCTGCGTTAGATACGAGGAGCCGTTAGCATGAAGCTAACAAGTTTCTCCTCACTACTGAATCCTTTGCACTTTGTTAACAGAAACATGGTGGGATGAAAACATTAAACATGAAACACAGGGCACATGAACGCAACACGGAGGCATAAATACACTGTAAAATACTCAAAACAGATCCGCTTTAAATAAGAGTTAAAGAGAGACACTGGAGGAGGAGGAGGATTCTCTTCATCACAAACATCTGGAGATACGAGGTTTTCACTGGACAAGAAGTAACTAAAGCTGTGCAGTAAAACGTACAAGATTACTCTGTACAACATGGAAATACTCCAGTGAAGTACAAGTACCTCAAAGTTGTATTGAATCGCAGTACGAGAGTAAATGTACTGCGTCACTTTCCACAGCTCGGTTTAGATCTGGTCTTTAATGAAGACCTCACCTGAACGCATCGCCTGAACACCACCTGTACATCACCTGAACACGTCGCCTGAACACCACCTGAACGCATCGCCTGAACACCACCTGTACATCACCTGAACTCATAGCCTGAACACCACCTGAACATCACCTGAACACGTCGCCTGAACACCACCTGAACGCATCGCCTGAACACCACCTGAACACCACCTGTACACCACCTGGACCACCTGTGCGGCCCTCACTGATCACACACACCTGATCTGAGTCAGGGAGTTAAGAACAGTCGTATGTGTGTTGGAAGGTGACAGGAAGCCAGCAGGCGGTTTGTTTGGCAGCCGAGTCTCCGTCTGAATATTCAGCAGCACCACCTGCCCTCCTGCTCGCTGTTTAACGCCTGCTTTAAAGTGTGAGTGAGTGTTGGCTCGTTGTTTAGAGGGTTTTATTCTTTCCTCGTGACCCCGGTGGTCCGCATCACTTTGAAGCGGCGAGCTGAAGACCTTCCCCGTGATGGGCGAGTCGTCCTTGGTCCTGTTCCACCCGGAGAGCCGTCCATCAGCATGAAACAAACGAGTGATTACGGCAGCTTACAGTGCGTCCCGGCAAGGCTAATTCTGCCCTCCTCCTGAAACGTGTGGGAGTTTTTAATATTGTGCGGAGAAGAAGAAGCCGTCCTGGGACTAGTTTGGCTTTTCATCAATCTGCCGTTTCCTTTTTTTGGGAGGGTGTTGTTATTTTTCTCCCTCTCGCCCACACTGACTGAGACGAGCCTCGATACAAAGACAGAACAAAGCTTTTTTATCGTGGTTCACTTTAAACATCAGCTCTTGTTTGGGGGAAATCTCACAGGAAGCCTGGACTTCACAGAGGTGGATGTTTTTCCAATAAAAGCTCTGGGAATATTATGAAATCTCTTTGTTATGTTCCCTTTTAATTCTCTATATTGGATATCAAAGTGATGACTTGTTTCTGAACGCTTTAAAACAATAAGCTGCAGGAAGCATTGAACCTCTTTAATGAGAAAATACGTGCAAAACATCCAAAATCACACTATGTGAAAATGTTGGGTTAGCGAACAGAAGGTGAGCCGAAACATAAACCTCACAGACACCAGGGTGTAAAACACATGTTAGCTGGAACGGTACTAAATCAAACCAAACATATTAAATATACATTTCTCCCGTTATTATGATATCTTAAGGTGTCAGGCACAAACATTTCATTTAATTTCAGGTGATAGAAATAGAAATATCATTAAAAACAGAGAAAGTGAATGTGCAGTGGGGAGAAAACTGAAATGTGAGTGAGAACGGCTTCGTGTGCTGACGGAGAGGGACGTTTTATTGCAGATGTTCACAGTGTTTCTTTGCTTTGTTACCTGCAGGTCAGATGTTCCAAACGTGTTCATGGTTTCTTTCTAACCTTCAGCCGAAACATCTCAAAAACGTGTCGACGCGACTGGAGAACATCAGTGACACGAGGAGGAGGAGACGCTTCACTTCTGCCTCCTCTCAGCGAGAGGATTATGGAGCTTAATAAAGAACGACTTCCATCTGGACAAAGAGGACCGAGTGTGTTCAGGGAGTTCTGCTGCAAAACATCTGGAGAAACAATCTGCTGTAAATAAGCAGCAGCGACTCGCTGCCACCCGATAAATAACAAGGCTGTTTCTGCTGAATGTACAGGACACACACACACACACACACACACACACACACACACACACACACACACACACACACACACACACACACACACACACACACAAACTTTGAGTTTGT
>JAVQJD010066943.1:0-12413 GCA_036023655.1 Nannoperca australis | reverse complement strand
ACAACAAGGTGAAGGAGACTGTGGCTCTGGAGCTCAGCTTCGTCAACTCCAACCTGCAGCTGCTCAAAGAGGAGCTGGAGGAGCTCAACAGCAACATGGAGGTCTACCAGACAGACAGGTACACACACACACACACACACACACGGCCTATTTAAAAATTACGACCCAGTTTTTATATGTGCCATGAATTCCAGGTCACTCATTAGTCTAAGAATTATAATTGGCGAAAACAAGCATCCGTTTCATTTTTGTATTCACACAAAAGTTCAGTGTGTTTTTTGTGTGCGTGTGCGTGTCCTTCACAGCCAGGAGGTTTTTCCCTCTGCAGCCGGGTCATGGGAAGGATAAATCCCCTGATTAGAGTGTCATTAATGACCCTGTGGCGTGTGCGCGTGTTTATGTTCATTGTGAATTGGGAGGGGGGAGGGTGGTGGTGGGGGGGGTCGTCGGGGCTGTAGGGGTTAATACTTGGCTTTAGCTTTGCTTATTAGCAGGATGATGCAGAGAGCCTGCTGGGTTTGAAGACAAGCAGATGGCAGCACTGACTTGACTGTGTGTTTACATAGTGTAACCTGTGAAACACACACACACACACACACACACACACATTTCTTTTCACAGTGAGGCTGTCAACGTTCCCATGATCCCACTGGGACTGAAAGAAACCAAAGAGGTGGACTTCACCGTTTGTGTCCAGGTGAACGTGCCGTCCATCTGCTCACGTTTCACCCCCTGCATTTATCTCATTTGCCAGATTTCCTGTTGTGGGAGTGAAAAACACCGGAGGTCTGCGTGAAACCGTGCACGTTAGTGGAGGAACGCGGTTATCATCACTTTACAACAAAACAATCCACATTAACTTGCCTGGTTTTATTTATTGTGACACATTCAGAATAAAGCTCTCATCCAAAGAAGTTGCATTTCAGTCACAAATCTGGGCGAAAAACTTAAAAATGAGGATCTAACTTACAAACGTTTGAACTTATGTGAAAACTCAATAGTGTGATGATGGATGATGGATGATAATGATGGACACAGAGACTAGATCTTTAGTCCTAATTAACATGTTTTCCATCTTAGATATATATAAATGTCAGTCTGTTTGAATATTAGATGAACGCTCAGCTGTGAAACATCATGTGACCACCTGTCTCCCGTCACAGGACTTCATCTGCGAGCACTACGGGGAGGACAGCTCTCTCTACAACAAGGAGATCAAAGATCTCATGGAGCTCAGACAGGTTAATAAATGCACTCCTACAACTTCATCCAAAACAAACCTGAAATCTGTGTTTCAGTAAGGGGCTTGTAGGAGATCAGCCCGTCTGATGCGTATTTACGTGGTGTTGTTATTTGGACCAGGCCATGCGGACACCCAGTCGTGACCAGGCCGGCCTGGAGCTGCTGATGGAGTACTACAACCAGCTGTACTACCTGGACCAGCGCTTCTTCCCTCTGCACAGGAACCTGGGCGTGCACTTCCACTGGTAAGACGTGATCAGCTTTCAAAATAAAAGCCTGCTGGTTATTGAAGCGTGCATTAAAGATACTGAGGCCTTGTAGTGTAGAAAAATCATTACTTTGTTACTCAGCTGTATTTGATGATGCAGCCAGATTCACTTCCTGCTTGTTTTGGGGGCTTTTTGTGTTCAGAGTTCATGTGACTGACTCATACAGTACAGAACATTTCACTGTTAGGCCCTAAGACTACTTGGCTGTCTTGTGTCTATATTTAGACTCAATGCAGTGTCTGTGTGTATATTCTATAGTGTTAAATGTATGAATGTGAACACTCATAAAGCTAAAAGTCTGCACTTTGACCTTGTGGTTAGTTCAAATCAGCTGTGAGAGAGTGGAAAGGCAATGAAAGATCAGTAAGTGCATAGTAAAAGAGAAAGATGGGCCATTAATGACACTCTGACTCCTGCTCGTCTGTCCCTCAGGTACGACTCTCTGACGGGCGTCCCGTCCTGCCAGCGCACGTTGGCCTTTGAGAAAGGAAGTGTGCTGTTCAACATTGGTGCCCTGTACACGCAGATCGGAGCCCGGCAGGACCGCTCTGCAGCAGCGGGCATAGACAAAGCTATCGATGCCTTTCAGAGAGCTGCAGGTACTGAAACGGCACAGACTCCCCTGAACGCAGCACCAGCCGTGTGGGACTCCAAAACATAAAAGAAGCACCATTTTTTATGTTCTATATGATGTTTACTGGAACATTTATCTAGGGCATCAAGTATTGTTCATCTCGGATTCATCTGTCCACTGTTTTCTTCAATTAATAATCATTTCTTTGTAAAAGAATTAGTAATGGCTATTGAGTCGTTAAAGATGTTGAATTAATGAGGGAACAGAGAGATTCATTGCTTCATGAGCTTCCTGTTTTGCATTGTTGTGTTTATGTCCATGTGTCCTTGTGTTCAGGTGCATTTAATTACCTGAAGGAGAATTTCTCCAACGCTCCCAGTCTGGACATGAGCAGCCCGTCTCTCTGCATGCTGGTTCGTCTGATGGTGGCCCAGGTGCAGGAGTGTGTGTTTGAGCGTGTCACACTCACCACGCAGGACACACACTTCACCTCCCAACTGTGCCTGGCGCAGGAGGCGTGTCGGGTGAGTAAACGTGTCCGGTCGTGCCGTGTAGTTCCCGCTGATGTGCTGCGATTCTCACGCTGGACGTGTGTCCCGCAGGTGTCGGACGTCTACGTGTTGGTGCAGCAGACCATGACGCAGCCGCTGATGAAGGACTACGTGCCGTTTTCTTGGGCGTCCATGGTTCAGGTCAAATCTGAACACTTCCGCGCCCTCTCACAATACTACGCCGCCGTCGCACTCTGCGACCACACGTGTGAGTCGCCCCAAACCAGACTACTCTAAATATCTCATTTATTTACAGGGTTCACAACGTCTTCAGTTTGGAAAATACTGAATATAAAAGTTATGTTTTCAAGGTTAGGAATATATAATATCGAATATACTCTAAATGTTTAATAACTTTATTTAAATAGCACCTTTTTAAAAACAGTTTGCAAATACAAAAGCAAGATCATTCAAAGCCAAATCAACCCTCCGAGGATTTGTGTCAATATGCATTATTGCAGGAATTCTGTAAACTTTATTGGTCACAAGAGTCCAAAAATTGTTGTTTTAGGTTCCTTGAATTCTACTCTGGAAAGCTGTACAAACCCTGTATGTTGTGGTGTTGTATCCTCGGCCACATTCACTTTTAATGGTCTTGGTTTGCACATTAAAACGTGCAGTAAAGTCTGAAATAAGCACAAGACGACCTTCACATGCTGCTTATCAACAGTGCAGAAGAGGAGGCGAGCTGAGACCTTGTACAGAAAAACTACGAGCAAGATAAACTAACTCCAAATAATAAGGGAAGAATCACTGAACAGTGAACAGTCTGCACTACAGAACCTGATCTGTTCTCCGTACAGACTCAGTCAAATCATTTGCTACCCAGGAAACGTGAAACTTAGAAATAAGATGAAGTACTTGTAGAAAGCAAGCTGCTTCTTTCTGTATCTGTTAACTCTGAACGTCTTGTTCTGTAGTGTCTGCTGAGGAGGAGGAGGGTGATGAGGAAGCAGAGAAGGCTTTACTCCAGTTCTACGTCACCGTTCCTGCAGGACCACCACTCGGCCAGGTTTTACAAGACCCTGAAAAAAGAAGAAAGCTTGGTGAGTTTATGAGTCCAGAGATGCAGCAGAGGCCTTCTGTCATTACAAAGCAGCAGGTAGCTGGGGGGGGGGAGTCCTGGAGAAAACAACAACAACAACAATATATACTAACATTCAATCAATAACAATGTCTCCACTCCCGAGAGCAGAACCGGTGCGTCTGAGGTCTTTAATCCTTTAGTCCTGGTTCTGTTTCCCTACTTAGAGCAGCAATCACATTTCTATGAAAGTCAATTTGGTGCAAACATCGAGGGAGTAATTGAATTTCCATCTGCGCAGGTAAAGCTCACCTGCGGCGTGCAGTGATCCGACACGAGGAGGCCATGCGAGTGCACAGTCTGTGTAAGATCCTGAGGAAGATGGACATCCTGCAGGACGTGCTGTCTCTCACACACAAACGCTCTTTGGACAAGTACTCGGAGCTGGACCGCGAGGACGACTTCGACGAGACCGCAGAGGCTCCAGAGATTCAGCGTGAGTGTCCGTCTGAACTTGTATCTGTGGTGAAGTGACAGGAAGTGATCGTGGTCTCTTCTGTCTGCAGCTCAGACGCATCAGAAACCAGACATCCCTCCACCCAACTTCTCCACAGTCCACGTTACGGACATCTTCCAAAGACTGGTAAGACCCGATCAAGAGAAACTGCAGCGCCACCTGCTGGTGCTTGAGCTGACGATGCCTCTCCAACTGTGCTGCAGGGGCCTCTGTCGGTGTTTTGTGCTCGGGCTCGCTGGGGTCCGGTACGCCTCATCTGCCTGCAGAGGAGAGAGGGTGGACTGGGTCTCACGCTCAGAGGAGACTCCCCCGTCCTGGTGGCCGGAGTGGTGCCTGGAGGCTGTGCAGCGGTGAGACATCAGACAGCTACAGAACAAGACCACTGCTGACATCTACGCTGTCTTTCTACCTTTGTTTTGTCCGTTTCCTGTAAACTGCAGGAAACTTAATCTCTGGATCATGCAGACATTAAATCCAGCTGAAAGAAGATTTAAAAACAATTTAAAATCTCCTCCTGGGGATTCTTTATAAAAAAATAAACTAAATAAAAACTAAAGTCTAGAAATAAACCTTATGTTAAATCTTTTTCAATTCAATTCAATTTTATTTATATAGCGCCATATCGTAACAAAGTTATCTCGGGATCTTAAAGGATCTTAAATTCTATTCTGCATTTCACAGGGAGCCAGTGTAGAGAAGCTAATACTGGAGAAATATGATCCCCCTTCCTGCTTCTTGTCAGTAAATGTGCTGCAGCGTTCTGGATCAGCTGTGTATCCCCACAGTCAGGACAGAGACAGCCAGAGCTCTCCACAAAACAGAGAATAACTGTCCGATGTTACACATACCATGGGCAACTGTTGCTGGACAAAGGGACAAAACATGTCTCCTTGGTAACGCTCCCCTGAAATAACCACGTTGGGTTGCTCTGGGAAAATCTAGCTTGTCCATTCAGCAGATGCTGGAGGCTGAATTGACAGCAGACAGCCAATATAATGTACAGTGCTAAAATTCAGTGAACTAGACACAACTCCCTTCTTTGGAGGCCTACGCCAAGAACAGTCCTCGAAAGCGGCACTGACACATTAGCCCTGCATGACAGCACATGTTCTAAGCAGGCCAACATTTTCAGCTATTCACCCTCTCCCTCCAATCAGAACACATTTTATCTTTATCTTGCTCTTACTGCAGTTACAATTTTTTACTAGTCTCTAGCACATAGCAGCTATTCAAAGCCACCGCTGCTCTTAACATAAAATAATGGCAGTGGTGTGTACAGTTGGGTGCTCACCGTAGGTGGGCGACCCCACATCGATGGCTCTCCAAAGCATTTGCTAACCCATTCCTTTCCCCCATAGCCATGCCACATCCTGAAGGTTGGGACCGCAGCCCATCTGGGTTTGGTTAGAGCCAAGACACAAGAGCCATAAAACTAGGCTGAGAGGAAAACAGAGGGGCACCTTCTCATCTACAACCCCAACCAGTGCTCTCAGATGGGGGGCTCTGATGTGGTCTGGAGCAACGTTATACTGGCGAAAGCTGGCAGTCTCTAAACTTGACCTGATGTCAATCACAATACAGCATTTAAACTAATCTTAATGTCAGTCTCTTTCTTGCATTTAATGATGCTGTAGCCATCTGAAGCTTTTTGCAAAGAACATTTTAACAATTTGAAATATGTGCATACTACCGCATATAATACATAGCTGTAAATCAAATTTCAAAACCATTCCCATCAACCAGCATGGGCAATTCAACATCAATGGTACATCACAATTTGGATTTTTATTTAGGCATCACTGCACAAAAATGAAGTGTTTGTTGAAAACCGCTTTATAAAAAAGGTAAAACAATAACAGCTACTAAAACAACCACAGATACAAGACAGTTTTTTATCTATGAAACCAACCACTTGGCTTTGATCACTGATATACAATAAAATCAGTCACACAATCAAACTGCTCCAGTGTTATTTATATTTATTGTAGCTTCACACAATGTTTCGGCACTAAATGTATTGTATATCATGACCTATAATGTCTAAATGCAAAATACGTTAATTGCAATTTATGTAATCTCCATTTGTGTAGCCGTTTAATCAACACAAAACAATTATTCTAATGCGTTTGGTGTGAGATTCTATATTTAGTGACACTTGATATTTCCCTTGCTACCCCCTCTCCTTTTGATCCTGCATTCAGAAAAGGAAGAGATGAAAAGATGAAGAGTGACATCCAGAGAGAAAGATGAATGGAAGGAGGACATCCGCCTCTTTCCTTTATGCCTTCCAGTAAACACATCATCCATCCTACTTCTGGTGTCATCATTCTCCAGTGCCTCAAAAATAAAATGTATTTGCTCCAGTTTGATGAAGACATTAAATCCAGAACAGTATTTTTGTTGTTGCCATTTTTTGTAAAATAAATTTCTCAAATTTTTTTTTTAAATCTTTGTTGCACTATGCAAAAATCTTTGCCATTCAACATGTAGCAGAAGATTTCTATAGGGGGAATTCAATGACCCAGAGGGGCACAGAAAAGAATAGAAAAACAAAGTCTACCCAGCATCCCATCTCCGGCTGCTTCTATTACATAAAACCTCCCAGCATCTCTCTCCTCTGCCAGAGAATGACACATACAGTATGAAAGGGTCAAAAGCAACAAAGCAAGTGCTGTTTCAACTACTTTTACCTCATTTCAAAGCACATCCAATGAAAAAAAAATAAAAAAATAAAAAGAACTGTTGAGCACTGCTTTGGGTCAATCAATATTCAGCGGGCCCACGTGCTGCAGTATAACGCAGTAGTAATAGAACTGACAAAATGTATTGTATTCAAACAGACAATAATTCTACATATTAAATGTAGAACTATTGTATACCTATTCGATTACTAGCACCAACACAGATCACTAAAGACAACAGTGTGTTGGTGTTGAGTGGTTTTACCAGTTTTTCTTTCAGAACAGGAAGTTGCTATGGAGCTATTGCGCAATAAGTGTGTTAGCCACTTAAACAAACACACACGGCTTGGCACATGACTGAGTATCAACACCGTGTGGTGTCACTTCATTCCTTTTGACACCACTGTGCTAGTTAGCTTGTTGTTTAACACGTTCACACAATGCCCTGTTGTGTGCAAGAGAGTATTGCGTCGACTGCCTGATCAAGTGGTAGTGAGTCCAGCACAGCCTCCAGGTATTCCTTGGACAAACACCGAAATGCTACTGACAAAATAAGTACACTTCAACCTAAACTATGAAACTAAACTATTCATTTCATTAATCATATTTCAGTTATAAGCCACCCTGTTTTGTGATCTGTTTGTGTGTTAACTTGCTGTTGTTGCTGTGTGCTGGTAATGCAAACTCAACACTTCCTCCAGCAGATTCACATTCACAAAAGAGCATAATCACTTCCCTTTTATATAATAATAGATATAGATACAATGGATATTGTGCTGAGATTCACTACATACCAGGTTAACACAAAGGAAAAGCAGAGAGGAATCAAACAATAAGTTTAGTGCGTGAAAACTGTTAAAATACACTCAAGAGAAGGGTAAGTGGCGAGTATGGCATGATGGCACCAATGTGCCACAATAAGGTTGTGTAAATGAACAGTACATGATGGTGAATTTTTAGAGCCATCGTAGCACAAGTACATAGCATCGTTTTGGATTTGCTCAAATAGACCAGCTAGTATTTGAGACTCAAAGCAAACAAAAATCAGCAGGTGACAGGAAGAAAGCTTTCACTCACCATTTCGTCCAGAGCATAGCGAAGTAAGCCATGCTCGTAAAGGATGAAGAACCTCCTTTGCCATTTCTGCATAAAGAAGAGAAATTCTTGAATTACTAATGGATATCAATCCCAGCGGTTTACCACATCAGCATTTTATAAAGCAACATTTGAAAATGTGCAAATATTTAGCATTGGTTTGGAAAGCTGTTATTTATTACACAGGACCCATTTTTAGCCATGGAAGTTTAACAAATACTGACAGATATGTAGTTTAGAAAGCCAGAGCTTCTTTATTGAATCTGTAAATGATCTAATTAAAATCTTGAAATCATATATGCTATACACCTCAGGGTATAAAGACCTGGCGGCAACACACATACAAACAGTAAATACACATTTGCGTTTGGGAAACAGTTGCAATGCAGTGGCAACCTGGTTCTTGGCATTTAGCATACAACACATCCCATAGTTTTCAAGCTAGCTGGAATATATTCTATCATCGTGCTTCAGTTCAAAAGTCAATCATCCAGTTTTCAGTTTGTTTTTCTCCATAAACATATGAGAAGAAAAAACATGCTAAATGCACACAACCTTGAACCGATATCTGACAGTATCACGTCAGTGTTTGCCCAAAACATATTAAGTGCACAATGTCGATGGACCCCAGCACATCGAGGAAGATGAGGAATTATTTCTGAAACTACAAGCTCAAGTTTTACACACAATGGAGTCATTTTACATCTGGCTTAGAATAGTATTTCTGCCGATTTTTGTGTTGACAGTTTCTATTGATCTCCTCCCTCATTGGATTGATGGGTTTACCACTGCCCCCCCCCCCAAATGCACCGTTTTGTCCCAGTGTTAAATATCCTGGGCTCCGATTCCAACTGAGCCCAATTCATGAAATATTAAGAGGTGCTTTGTAAGCTAAAAAAGGCATTGGAATGTCCCAATAGAGGTCCTGATAATCTTTAATGGTGATGTTAACGGGACATTGCAATCTCATCCATTAAAAGATGCTTTTAAAAAGGTGATATGTGACTTACAAAGCAATTCTGCAGTGTTATTGATGGACAGAGTAGAGCCACAGACCCACAGCTTGTCAGACTAAAATGGCCCTAAAACATAACTCATCCAACATGTCAGCTCTTTTTCTCCATTGTTGGCTTGTTGGTTAGTCAAAACCTGACTAATGTGCCCACCTCAGCACTACATACGGTACGGGCCACCAATTATACCACCACAGTCAAAAAGCTGACTTTAAGAATAGGCAGAACACCTCAGTGATTATGTCAAACCAGCAGCAGACTGTTGACAGTAGTAGAGTTGAAGGATCCAGAGGTGCTTTTCCAAAAAGCCATATGGAAGCCATCAGTGTGGCTGTGAGAACTGGGACTTTTCCTTCTCCTCCCCCACATTCTCTCTACTCCTCTTTGGGATGCACCACCATATAATCTGGGAGCTGATAAAGGAAATGCTGCAACAGAGCAAGGCTCCCATTACATGATGCTTGGGGAGCAGGATTCATGAAATAAAGTCAATATCAGGCTCATTATTGCTTGAGAATGAGCCTTCTTCTGATAGAGGGCCAAGCCTCCTACGGGAAGCTGCTGAATCCATGAAACGCCATCATGAGCCACAATACCCAGACCTCCTGTTTATCAGATGTCAAATGAATGCCAGAATAGATAACAAAATTGAAGGGAGGGCTAGGCTTACCTGGCACCCTTGGAACTGCCCTGATTTACTAAACTTTACCCACCTCATACTCAAAGCTGCCCCTATTAACTCTTGGCATGAGCAGAAGCTACAGATAATGGGTCAAATAAAGTTGTTCCCTTTGAAGATTACCATTTTGTTTTCATGAAGCTCCACCAAAATGGCCTTTATTAAAAAAAGAAAGTCAAAAAGAGGCGAAGAGACAAAACTATGTCCCAGCGAAGTCCAGCAAAGGAACCACTTACCCGAGATCTGTGCAAGGGATTGTCAAAGTTTGTTCCCTCTGGCGCCAGAAGCAACCATCCTCCATATATAGGTTTTGCCTGGTGAGGAAAAAAACACAATTACAGTGTTGAAAGAAAACACATCAACAAATTGGTCAACAGCTCAAAAATGCACATTTTAATTTAAATATATAGATATAACAGGAGGCTATTCCCTAAGCCTAGGCCAGGCTGCACATTTAATTTAACTCCAGGAAGGTGTGTATTAGTCACTAGCTGCCTTTAGTTGACTGCAGGCTACATTCTCCAGCTGGCTGTATCCCAGAGCACCACGCTGCCCTGAAAAAAAAAAAAAAAAAAAAGGAAAGGAAAGGCTAACACACATGATTTTCCCTCTGATCCTCTAAGTGGGTGGACTGGTGGGTGGAGGGGGCAGCAAGAGGCAGAAGTTAGCAAGAAAAACAGTGGATGAGAAACAGGAGAGAGAAGTGGTACAGAGCCAGAGAGAGCTTTTGTAACTAAATATTTGCAATTCAAACTTGTACTGAGAGATGCAAGTTGACCTGGCAATCTTTCTTGAATAGATCTGGTACAATTTTGAACTCTAGCCATAGTAGTAGTCAGCATTTGTTTGCTGGGCCAAAGAAGAACTGCATAACCACTGCATGGTTGTGTGTACAGGAGCACACATTTGACAAGTGTTTACACTCAAATCTCACCTAGACCTAAAGAGCTTACCTAATTAAGTACCTTACGTAATTCAACGGCACTGTCAAGTCTATGGAACAGTAGTGCACAAAAAGCTCTGACATTTACAGCCGCCTGGCACCTCTACGTCCCTATATCAGTAGTTTTGATTACAGTCAAAACTTCATTTCAAGTAAAGCCAAGTATAATCCACCATAAAATCCTCTTTCACTTTGATTACAGCAGGTGGAGCACATATACCAGCTGAGTGACTCTGTAAACAAAATGACATAACAGGAATTTTCAATCATAAGTCTGTAGCAGTTGAGAGTTTGTGTCGACTGCAAGTGAAACATCCGACTTTTTTATAGATTACCTGATTAAGCATACCAGCATACAGGAATAGCACCTTGGAGATACGTTATGTGATAATGGGACTGCAAGAAAGGGCAGTACAGTAAGTGCTGAGAGGGAATCACACGCCTCCCAAGGAGGAACACTGAGACAAAGCAGGGTTTAGAAAAACATCCCATCTCTCCTCACACGACCTGACAGTATACAAGATGAATCTAGGTCATTTTTACCCTTCAGTGGTTCAGTGGTTAAACGCAGTCGTTTGAGTGTGTTCATCTCTGAACGCCCCCCCGACCTCTTATCCTCCCCATACTCATAAATGACTATGTAATATTGCACCAATAACGTGGGCCTTTGAGTGGCGAGAACGTGGGGTGACAAATAGAATGACAAAAGTTCTGGATGAAAATATGCGCAGAAGGAGATTCACGGGCGTTCAGCATCTTCTTGTAGTAGTACTTTTATACAATGAACAACACGAGCAGCCTGTCCCGGGTCTTCAGTCTTTGACAGCAGATGATAACCTTACACGGGGCGCAGTCATCAAAGGATAAGGTTGATGGCCAGTGGGGTCAGAAATTCCACTGAGAAATTCCACTGAGAAATAACCTCAAGCCTGTTTCCATTGCGACAGGTCATGACGGAGGACAGGACAGGAAAATGTGTGTGTTGACTCAATGTTAGTCACTAATCCAGCCATGTTGAAGACATTACCAACTGAAGAAGCACTGAAGTGTCATTCAGCCTGGACACAGGTGACTCTTAACCTGTCCCGTTAAACAGCTTACCAAAAGGAATGGTCACGATAGAAGCCAACAGAGTTCAGTGTGACCTGATGCCCTGATCGCAACCTGCCAGTAGAACACAGTCCAGCAGGGAGTGTTAGTGCAACATCTCCATTTGCGATTGCGAAAACGACATTGTGATTTTGACAGGCTGCCTGTGTCCCATCCGTAGGGCCTTTAGGAGTGAACTTAACAGCTCATTTAAACGAGACAACCGTGTGGCAAAGAATAAAGAAAAATACCAATATAATGGGACATAATAGCAACTTTAAAAAAAAAAAAAAGATTTCACAGAAATAACCTAAATGATTCCACAAAAGCAGCTAAAAGTAGGCTACTGTGCTGGAAGGCATGGGGCCGGGTGGAGGCCTACATCTGCATGAATAAAAGGCCAATATGCGCCCTTGGGCTGGAAAATAATTGCGGCCAATTAACCTAATCATCTATTGACACATCTCAAGCTGTTTAAAACGTGCACATCAAACGGGAAGATGAAACAGGCTCTTCATTTTGCATTAATAGGTTACACAGACAACATGAAATAGAGTATCCAGTGTTTAAAACAGCATTTGTTCACCTGATTTAAGTCTTCGTCGTTCAGCAAATGTGATTCTCTGGGCTTAAAGCAGTTCTGGCATTTACTTTTGTTGAAAATGTTGGCTTGAAATTTCCGACAAGCGTTGTCTTTGAATGACATGGTTGATGTGGGGTGGGGGGGGGGGGGGGG
>JAVQJD010066934.1:0-18449 GCA_036023655.1 Nannoperca australis | reverse complement strand
CACACTGAACACACACTCACAATGAACACACACACACACACTCACACTAAACACACACACACACACACAACACACTGAACACACACGCACACACACACACACACACACTGAACACACACGCACACACACACACACACACACACACACACTCACACTGAACACACACTTCTTCCCTTCCTCTCAGGTTTGGCGCTGATCGACGCCAGCGAGGCGATGAAGGAGCTCGGGGAGGTGAAGGACGCTCTGGACATGGAGGTCAAACAGAACTTCATCGACCCGCTGCAGAACCTCCACGACAAAGACCTCAAGGAGATTCAGGTGATTCAAACTCCTGTTTCTGCTCCACAGTTCAGAGTCGCCCTCAATGTACGTGAATAACTGAAACAGTGATTAAAGAGAGAGCCTCCTTCTCCACCGCAGCACCACCTGAAGAAGATGGAGGGCCGCCGTCTGGACTTTGACTACAAGAAGAAGCGTCAGGGGAAAGTCCAGGACGAGGAAATCAAACAGGCGCTGGAGAAGTTCGACGAGAGCAAAGAGATCGCAGAGCAGAGCATGTTTAACCTGCTGGAGAGCGACGTAAGATCTGCAACTAACGACCACGTTGTTCCCTGGAGAACAACAAAAACATAACTACAAATGTAGATGTTCTAGTAAAAATAGACCTTTAAAGAAGTGGGAAACGTCTTCTGTTGCTATAGTTACACGTGCAGGTTCCCAGTGTGTTCACGAGTGCAATGGAAAAACAAAGGGCAGCAATGCTGTGCCGTGCTGTGCCGAGCCAGACTCAGGCCCAGCACGGGTCCAGAACGGTGTGAACAAAACCTGTGTGTGTGTGTGTGTGTGTGTGTGTGTGTGTGTGTGTGTGTGTGTGTGTGTGTGTTGCAGATAGAGCAGGTGAGCCAGCTGGCGGCGTTGGTTCAGGCTCAGCTGGAGTACCACAGCCGCGCTGCCGAAATCCTCCAGCAGCTCTCCAGCAAGATGGAGGACAGGTATTGATCTATCTGCCTGCGTGTGGTAATAAATGATAATAATAAATAATAATAAATAATAAAGCAGGTGAATCAGATGGAGGTGGTAAAGCCAACCTGTTGTCACTGCCTCTGACCTCCAGGATAAAAGAAGTGTCCAGTAAACCGAGGAAGGAGTACGCCCCCAAACCCAGAATGACCCTGGAGCTGCTGCCCCCCAGCGAGAGCCACAACGGGGGGATACACTCGGCCAAATCGCCCGGACGATCTCCAGGTTAGACACTAGTGTGGTGAATGACTTTTATTCTGCTCTGGTTTGGGTCTTTCAAACTCCTTCTACTTCTGTACAAGCTGAGCTGTGATTGGTCCGGGCCCAGTACGGAGGCGGCCATGTCTCTTGGCCAACTGAGACATTATTGTCTGATCCCAGCTTTAGATGCATAACTGTGGCGAGAAATGCCACAAAGCACGCTGGTAAAGACTCTGATCACGAGTTCTTATATATAATACCATCAAACGGTCCATAAGCACGTTGATCTTCACAGACTTTCAGACCTGTGGTGGTCAGATCTAAGACTTTAAAGTGTCCTTCCAAATGTGATCAGATCTACAGGATATGAGATCTTCCTTGTTTAGATCTGTGTTTCTTGCAACACATGGTGAAGCTTGAGAAGTATCACATACCTGTTGGTTTATTAGGATGTGTCTACTTCAAAGGAAACCACACAGGGGAGGAAATGTTCATTCCTTTGCTTTCTATGCTTAAATACAAGTTGACCAGAGGTTGTGATTAGCAAGTTTCAGGTCTCACCAGAATGTAAACAATCACAATGATTCCTCTTGTGACCTGGTGGTCCTGGTGAGGAACTGCCTCATTCTGTGTTCCTGTCCCCTCCCAGCGCCCATGGACCAGCCCTGTTGCAGAGCACTCTACGACTTCGAACCGGAGAACGAAGGCGAGCTGGGCTTCAAAGAGGGCGACGTCATCACCCTGACCAATCAGATCGACGACAACTGGTACGAGGGCATGATCAACGGCCAGTCGGGCTTCTTCCCCATCAACTACGTGGATATCCTGGTGCCGCTCCCTCATTAGGTCCCGCCAATGAGCTGACCCTCCCCCCCAACCGATCCAGACACCCAGAAAACAGCCTGAATTTGCATAAACAACAAACCACGCCCTCCTTCTACTTCTTCTTCTGTGCTTCTGTGCGATTCTGCTTTCACAAAATGGGCCGAAGTGACGGAGACGGAGACGGGTGGAGATTGGGTGGACGAGCCGAGGCAGCGGGACAGTAACTAGAGGAGAATGAGGATGGATTTTAGCGTGAGAGATGCGGAAGATCAAACGAGACGAGAAGATGAAGGGATGATGGCCTCTCGCAGCTCGGCGCTCGCTGGACACCACGAGGCTCTGGAGACTTTCGACCTGCATGTTTGTGTCTGAATGTGCGTTTCGACCTGTTCGTACTCTGTTATGATCGAGCCGACACAAATTCCTGCTCTGACAGCTTTTTATGTGAGACTGTCTTCTTCTTCTGTCCTTTCTTCCTGTCTTTAAGTACTTCTGTCTTTCCTACCTGGGCTTTTCTTCTTCAGCCACAGATTTCTCAGCACTTTCTGTCTTTCTGTCTTGGGTCCTTCCCTCCTTGGCTCGTACCTTTGCCTTTCAGCATGGCTCCGTGCTGCAGATCCAGCACTTCAGTCGGTCATCAGACCGCCCTGTTTTCGTTTGAGCATCTCGTACTCGTCTGACATGCTCGGCCTCTCCCAGAGTCTGCATCGGACCTCAGCTCAAAGGCTGATTGCATGAACCAGCCAAGTCAGAGTCTGGAGAGGTAAGACACCAGTGTAATGTAGTTTTTCAGGAGTGCGTCTTCGGGATAAAGCCGTATCTGCAATAAGTAGATTTGTCCAGAATGAAGAAGAGAATACTTGGTCACTTGTTGTGAAACCCGTTACGCAGGTTTTAAAGGTTTGAGGTGTCGGGAAACTCATTCAACACGACAATAAACCCAAGTGATGAAAAGGAAACTCTGGGTTACGTGACGTAACCAAGAGCAGCGAGACGCTAGCACAACCAGCACAAACCAGTTGTATAGACCAGAACTGTTCACAGGTCGGTGAACAGAGAAGTCCTGCGTTATCACAGGATGCATAAGAAAAAGATGCTTCCTTTTTCTCTGCATACTGTTCTGAGTTACACATTCACAGTGTTTTGTGTGAACCGCGTGGAGTAGATGCTTGTTGATTCATCTTATTTGTGGCTTTTGCATGCAAGACTGTGTGAACCGTGGTAGACGTTTTAAGATTCCTGTTTTAAGTAATCTGTAAGTAAAAGCTCGGTGGTTCCTTCAGGCCGCAGAATATCCCACGAGTTCCAGAAACCCTCTCGAACTCCCAGAAGTCGACGAGTGCTGACAGAAGTCTTGAACCTTCACAACGTCCTTGAGGTCTTTTTGTCTTTGAATCTTTCAAAACATTGTAAACGTCTCACTTTGTCTGATCTACAGAAGCTTCTAGTCTTTCTTCAACCTCAGTATTATATAAGAACAAGTGCAACCTGAGCCTGGGGAACATTAGAGAACCCTCACAGAGTCATCGGAAATGTTTGGTCGATCCGGCATCTTGGGTAACTTTCTGAAACAACTCCATTACGTTCAAGAAGCTTTTGAACATTTTATTTTGGACTGTACAAGAATGTTTCTGGGCCTTTTTAACGAAACAACCTGGAAAACCATCAACACACTGAAGAAGTCCCACAGGTTTAAGAACCCCTCAGATATCCAGAACTATCGCACACATCCGATTAGTTAGTAATCACTACTGGTGGAAACTATTAGCCGTTAGCTCTCTGGAGTTAGCATCACATACAGCACAAAGTGGGACCCAATGGCTACGCCTGTTACTCCACCTAAGTGCTATATACGTGTGTGTGCATATGTATCAGCAGCGTTCTTTATAAGTCAACTCTGTCAAAGACCTTACAAAAAAGGTTGATGTTATTGTCAAAGGCTCTTTAATAATTCAACACCGTCGTACTGAAGTTAAACAGACGGTGACAGATGGAAACCGTCAGTTCATGTAAAATCAAAGTGACCGGGTTTGACTTTGTCTCACAGCCGCAGGCTGAAGCACGAAGCTCTGGCGCTCGTTGGCGGTTTCTTTACCTTCAAGACAAGTTGACCAACGATTAGACAGACGTGCAACGGAAATGTTCTGGCAAAGTTAAGAGACTTTATGTTTTGCTGGTTTGTTCAAACAAAACGTAAAAGTGAAGAACTTCAGTGTGGTGCTGGGTTTCTATCGACTCTATTGTACATAAAAAACCAACTGAATAGTGTGAAAGATTGCACACGTAGCCGGTTCCGCGTCACCTGCTCTGGTGCACGCAGGACGTTACAGTCAGTCGCCTTCTCATCAACAGGTATTTAAACCTTTTTAAACATTCAAATGTAAAGCATTTTATTCAATTACAAACGTAGGGTTTTTCTATCCAGGCATTGTTTATTACGCCGTCGAATCACATTGTCAGGAATCTGTGCTAGCATGGCTAATGCTAATGTGCCAGGTGTGGCTAACCGGCTAGCCGTTGTGGCTTCACATTCCCGTACTTGCGTTTTTGGTGATGCAGTGTTGCGCAGTAAAGTTTACAGATGTACTGATGCTTCATTTTTGTATTCTGAAGACTTGTATTTCATTCAAACGCAGCTCGTGGTGATGTCAAAGTGTCAGGGCGCTAATGTAGCCGTGCTAATTCAGACATCAGACGTTTGTTTGTGTTTCTTAAGCTATGGATCAGCGCCATAAGATAATAAGACACAGAGTCGCATCGTGCCGGTTAGCTGATAAAAGTTATAAAGTAATAATTTAGCAGGTTTGCAACAGAGAACAAATATTTTATCAAACATTTGGTTGCAGGATGAGAAAGTTCCTTTTGAAAACTAAATAATGGTGTTTTAGACACAGACAGTAATAACACATGTCAACAATCAATAACGATACCAAGGCAATAAATGATATCACAATAAAATCTAATGTTTCAATAAGAGGAAGGAAACCTGTTGAATCTACATCTGTTCGATCATCTCTTCCACTGCCAAAGCACATCCAGCACCGAGCCAGGAGACCGGCTGCCGTCAGTGTTTCTCTTTGTGTTCAGAGTCTGAAACCTGGAAAGTTTGTGAGCTGCATGCAACTGAACCGCTTCACGTCCTTACAGCTGTTTGAGATCCCCCCCCCATCGGCTTGTTGTCGAGCCCATTATCTGACACGCTTCATTTCCCATTGTTCGGTTACTGTATTTATTCTATTTTTTTAATCTTTTGACTTGGTTCAGCTGTATTTGTATAGCGCCCTCTTCATATACAAAGTGCTTTAACACTTCTTTGAATTTTCTTGAATATGTTTGTATTGATTTTGCACTTTGTCAGAATTGTTTCTTTGCCCTCTATGGCGACATGTATGCTGACCTCAGTGAGGGACACTCCATTATCTCCTGAACGAGGCTCAGACCTCGGCCACGTTACCGGCTCTCAGACCAAACCTGCAGACTGAAGCTCCAGTTGTTACCTAATCTCTCTGGTTTAAATTAAAAGAGTTTTTCCACTAAAAGTTTCTAATATAATGGAAATCTACCGTAATCTCAAAACTGTCCATATCTTTCATTTTCAGTGCACATTATTAAGACGCTCGTGGTGTTTGTGGTTCAAAGAACAGCCTCTGGTTCTTCAAATGGAGTCAAACTCGAGGTTAATGACAAATAAAATGTATTAAATTAGTAATTTTAACTCAAATCACACACAAAATGAATAAACTAACCTCTTATTTGCTGTGGCAACATTGAGCTAACTTAGCTTAGCATAAAGACTGGAAACGTTATGGCCAGCAGCCTGCTAACTTAGCTTAGCATTAAGGCTGGAAACATTGGGGGGCTGTGCTTCTAGTCTCTACAACTTGTTTTTTATTTATTAGACATTTAAGAGATGAAACCACCTGTTTCGTGTGATTTTATTAGGCTCCACCCACGTGGTTTAACTGAACCAATCAGATTGCTTCTGCTCTGCTTTAAAGAAACGACGTAATAACGCGGCCTTGGTCTGACCCGGTTTCATAACACTGTATGCCTTGTGGCTGTATGAAAGAGCCCCCATGCCTATGAAACCTGGTGTCTTCTGGTGAGCTGCGTGTGCACGTGAGTTCATACACACCATGTTGCTATTTATTTATGGATTATGTAATCATTTGGTTATTTATTTATTTATTCCTGCGTCCTATTTACCAATACATTGGTATAAGAAGCGGATGGAGGGGAGGCGGGGACGATGGGATGGGATGGGATGGGGGGGTAATTGGGTGGTGGTGGGGGGGTGGCCAGTGGAAAAACCTAGCTGTGATACTAACTCTAACTGTCGCTCTCCTCGTATCAGATGATGATATTAATCTAAGACCACTGTATGTATAACTGCTTGTCGTGAAGATGAACTAAGATGTTATGACAATAAAGATTTAACACTGACAGACAACAAGACCCCGATTTGTTGCACATGCACTGTTTGTGTTTTGGTGGTCCACATCCCATAAGGGTAATGCCTTTTATTTTGAAATCTTACATGTAAGTTTTATAATTGGGACCCACATACTTCTGAATTGTAATTCAGGCCTTTACCATCAAATCACACAGAAATAAGATTCAGTAAATATATGTGGTTTTTACATCTTCTCTAAATATATGTAGACTACAGTCAGTAACAATGAGCCTAATGCTAACTGCTAATGTGAGGAAGAGTTGGTTGTAAGATACTTGTAATAATTTAAATAGTTTGTGGCCTCCTACAAAGCAGAACTAGGCAGTGGTCAAATACTGCCCTTTAAACATTATACATTTGTACATTGAACCTTTAACTTGAATACTTTTATTTAAGTGCAATAGGTACTTTTAAAATGAGGATGTAACCAACAAAACTTGATCAGTTTATAAAATATGATCCATTGTTACAGATTAAACTTCCAAAAGTAGTTAAAATTAGCTCCACTTTGACCAACTAAAACACTTACATATTAATACATCAGTAATCATGATTCAATAATAGAATACTTGCACGAATTATAAACTATAAACTGATTTTCATTAGGGAAAATATTGTGTTTTGTGTCTTTGCAGTAAGAAAATGCTCAGGCATTGTTTTGAACCAAAATGGCCGCCGGCGGCGCTGTGGAGACATGTTTCCCTCCTCGCTGCCGTTTCCCTCCTTTTACAAATCAACTAAGATGCTTTCAGGTGCTCATCAAAAACTCGAATTTTATAGTGCTTTCCATTTTTGCGCGAAAACAAGTCTTTTTGTTCGAAATATTAACGTTTATTTCTTTACCAAGTATTTTGCGTAGGATAAATAACCCGATAGGATAAATAAGGAACCCAGCTTCAAAACATATTTGTGACAACTGTTTAAATGCTCACCCTCTATTTAATGAAATATATAAACTGTTCTGATCCCAAATTGGTTTTATTCATTTCTTTATTTATTTTTTGGAGTTCAAAATTCCGAGGGCAATTAAAGCAGCAAACGGCTTTCACACACGCCACAGGAACGTTTCACTCGCGCCTGACCCTCAAGTCAAGTTAGACAGAAAGACATATAGAAGAACCGGAAGTAAAACAGCGTGCCTTCAAACTAAACGTGTAAAGTCAAACGCCGCCATGAATACACTAAACATCTTTTTTTTTACTATATAGGACAATAAACGCTCCCAAAAAGTATCCGTGAGTTTTAAATTTAATAACACGTTAAACTAAAGCTACAAATACACACTCTTTAAAAAAAGAAAGTCATTTGCATTTCCGCTGTGATGTAAGGATTTTATTTTGAAAGTCTTGCCCGGAAGTCGTACGTTTTTACTCTAGCCAACTTCACGCTGGTTCCGCGTGTTGATACTGAAGAGAGGATCGAAGAGAAACAAGTTTTTCGCATCGCAGAGACCCAAACTCAGGCCGAAACAGAGGAAAATGGACATGAAGAAGAGGGTCTCCTTAGAGCTGAGGCACCGGTCGCCGACAGAAGTGAGTAGCCCGGTTTGTTGTCTTGTTTTGAGACGTTACGGTGTAAACCGGCCGGAGAAGGAGGGGAGCCGAGCACATGGCAGGCTGTCCTGCAGGTCCCGAAAAGTCCCCAAATGTATATTTACTGCTTAAAGTTAAGCCCCAGATCCATCTAAATCCGGGAATACTGTTTAATTAGTAGCTTTTTGAATGTTTAATTCACTACGGAACGTCCGTAGTTTTATGCATCAGCGCCGCGCAGCTGTTTACCGCCCTGTTTTCAGTTTTTGTGTTCACACTAATCTCACTTTTTTTTTTTGTAGGTCAAATGTGTTAAATTATCAGCTATAAACGACACATGTGAGGTGAAACTTGCATTATTTTACTGCTCGGGCACTGAAATGCACATCCGTGTTGCCGCCGGCCCCGGCTAATACCTGGGGCCGCATTATATCGAAGTTATAAGACGGTTTGTGACTGCATTGCACACGCCGGCACACCGTTTAAACACACAACAGGCTTTCTTTTGTCCTGTCGGCGAACTTTAATACATATTGTAGTTAAATGTTCGCAAAATAAGCAGTCGACAACGTAAACGTTAGATGCAAAAATGATTCGTCACGATATTGCTTTTATCGTTTAACACTCGTGTAAAACAGGAAATGCGTCACGGCGCTCTGTTTACGCACTGAAGTGCTGATAAAACCGTCACCCGTGTTTAAAACCACCAACACATCTTTATCTGGCGTCACAAGTATCGATTTGTACGTTTATTAACTCACTGACGATGTTGTTATCACGTCTCCAGAGATTAGCCGGAGCCCGTGTCCATAACGTGCTAAAGGCGCGTAGCCAGCGGCGTGCTAGCGCTAGCATGCTAAAGTAGCTTCTTCTCGTGTTGTTGTTCAGCTATAATCGCCTGTTTTATCTCCCCCAAACACTTTGAACCGTATCGTTTCCCGCCAGGCTCATTCTCGGGGTTGTGAGTTGGGGTACTTTAGTAAGAGGAACAGTTAGCAGAGAGCTAGCAGGCGAGCTAGCTTAGCAGCGTCACATGTGTCGGGAGTTTATAAACAGAGCCGCGGCCGGGACGCGTTCCAACATGAAACCGCACAGGACTCCTTCACACACACACACCACAGGCTGCAACCCGTCCTCTGCGGTGCTCCACTGTTCCTCATCATGTTTGGACTAAATCATTTACATTAAACGGTCTAAAGCAACTCCCAGTTACAAAGAAACACGACTAACTCAACCCCCCGTCGCTGCCGGGTTCCATTTAGTGACATTAGTCAAGATATTTAAGCTAAAACTCAAAGAAGAAATGGTTCCAGCTCTAAGATTTGTACTGTTTATCAGACACAGCTTTAAAAAGAATTACAGACCAAACACTTGAGAATAATTGATATATTAATCTTAATTAGAGCGGCATGTTGTCTTAATAAAATCCTACTTTAGTAGGTTTTATTTAACACAAGAGGTCTGTACATGACCTTTATGTCTAAATAAAGTAACTCAAAGTGTCATCATTATAATTTAGTTTCACTCGTATCTGATTAAAGAATAAAAAGTGTGCCTGTTTTCAGTGTTGGGTTCTTCCGGTGCCGTTCGGTCATTTCTAGTAAACGTTTGAAAGGAGCGTCTCTGTGGATGTCACGTATGCACTCGGAGACTCGTCTTCGACTGCAGGTGGCGTGAAACTCCTCTGAATTAATCACGACACTTAAATCGTCAGATCAGGAAGTTAAAGTGCGTTTGGAGCCACTTTGTGTCGCAGTGCTGCTTAAAATCTGAAAACCAGCGTTCACCTGGTTTTAAAATGCCTGTGTTTGACTTCCTGGTACTGAGTTAATTGAGTAAACCGGCCCCCCTCAGGTCCAGGAGCTGGTTCTGGACAACTGTCGCTCCGGCGAGGGGAAGATCGAAGGCATCACCGCAGAGTTCTCCAACCTGGAGCTGCTCAGCCTCATCAACGTGGGCCTGACCAGCGTCGCAGACGTGCCCAAACTGGACAAACTGAAAAAGGTAAAGGAACCGGACCGAACCGGCCCGCGACACAAAGACTCAACCAGGTCTAAAGATATATGAATGTTGAGGAACTCATCCAGCAACTGATCTGATTATTGATCCAACGTTTCCTGTTTCCTGCTGCTGGTCGTCATTAATAATCTGTCAGTAATTTCTACATCCTGAGTAAGAAATGTGATTGACACGTGGGGCTGATTGATTATTGATGGACTGACTCTTGTTGGTGTGTTTGCGTGCAGTTGGAGTTGAGTGACAACAGGATATCTGGCGGTCTGGAGGTCCTGGCGGAGCGGCTGGTGAACCTCACGCACCTCAACCTCAGCGGGAACAAGTTCAAAGACATCAGCACCCTGGAGCCTCTGGTGGGTGGAAACATCTCGAGCGGTGGTGGTTTTACGTTAAAGACGGCGACGTTTTTAAATCAAACCTCAGTTTCCACAAGTTTTTATTCACTTTTAATTTCTGCGTTTAAAGAAACTCGAGAAGAAACGTCGGACATTTTTACTAAAATCTAAACGTCGTTTAACAAACGGCGACGAGAAGAGCTCCTATCTTCATCATGCACTCATTCATTCCTTAATTATTCATGTGATTAACTGATCAAACGGATCAATAATGTGATTAACTGATCAATAATGTGGTCCCGTCTCTGTCCCTGCAGAAAAAGCTGCCCCAGCTGAAGAGTCTGGACCTGTTTAACTGCGAGGTGACCAACCTGGCCGACTACAGGGAGTCCATCTTCAAGCTCCTCCCCCAGCTCACCTACCTGGACGGCTACGACATCGACGACTGCGAGGCGTCCGACTCGGACGGAGAGGGCGACGGCGTGGAGGACGAGGACGAGGAAGGTGAGTGTTCGCTGTGGACGAAGGTTAAACTCTGTTACCAAGAGCTGCTCGCTGAACCCCGTCTGTGTGCAGAGGGAGAGTCGGAGGACTTCGAGGAAGAGGAGGAGGAGGACGAGGAAGACGTGGTGGCTGAAGATGACGATGACGACGACAGCGCCGACGACGAGGTGAGAGATTTATAGCAACTTTATTTAAATGTAGCAGGTGAGCTAACAGGTGAGCGTCAGGCTGAAGGAAGCTAACGTGTTAGCCGTTAGCTGAGTGGACTTCCTGCTGCTTGCTGATTCGCCCGCTGACTGACGACGGCGCTCCACAGTTTGTCTCACGAGCCTGAATGTTTCGTGATTTGAAGCCTCTTGAAACGACCTGTCTGTCTCTCTCTCTCTCTGTCTGTCTCTCTGTCTGTCTCTCTCTCTGTCTCTCTCTCTCTCTCTGTCTGTCTGTCTCTCTGTCTCTCTCTCTCTCTCTGTCTGTCTGTCTCTCTCTCTGTCTGTCTGACTGACGTCTGTCTCTGTCTGCAGGACGGAGAGGTGAACGGAGACGTGGACAGCGAGGACGACGACGAGGATGAGGAAGACGAGGATGAGGGTCAGTAACACGTTTCACACATGAACTTTGTTGTTGTTGTTGTTGTCCTGTTGTTGTTGTTGTTGTTTACCTGCTGTCCCGTCTCAGAGGACCGGATCTTTATTAAACGTGTTGTTGAACTTCTGCAGACGAAGACTCGTCTCCCGCCAAAGGAGAGAAGAGGAAGAGGGACCCTGAAGACGAGGATGATGAAGATGATGATTAGAGGCCCCCCTCTGCCCCCCCCCCACGCTCGCTCTCTGACTCCTCCCCCTCCCTGCTCTCCTGGGCTGCGTTCCATTTCTGAAGCTGGCCTCCTCCCTCCCGCACAAACATCCGTTAACTCACAAACACCCAGAAATGTTTTTTATTTTCTGATAAAAGTTCCACACACACACACACACACACACACACACACCCATGAACACTTGTAAAGTTACTTCCTGTTGCTGTAATGATGATTTTCTGCGTGTTTGTGACGCGTCTGTGAACTCAGGAATAACTTCACTTCTTGAAGCTGCCGGTCGACTCGAGGCGTCTCGTCCGTTTGTGGCGGGAAATAGTTCAAATGAGTTTGTTTATAGTTTTTCTTCTTCAGATGTCTTTTTAACTGCGTCTCAACGTCACAAACAAAACCCAAAGATCACAAGTTAATGATCGCACAGGAACCAGAGGAAACCGCTGATTATTGATCGTTAGTCGTTTATTACGCGACGCAAAGTCGTCGGGTTTCTTAAAAACGCACGGTGGGAATTTTAAGACTCCAGATTCCTACTCCGTTAACAGGAAGTGAATGCATCACAGACGTTATTTCTTTGAGGTCACGAGAAAACTCCTGAATGTTTCCAACATCTGTGAGTTTTGCAGTCAGAACGTGAAATCCTCATCATCTCGTGAACACATGAAACTGAACGTGGGCGGAGCCTCAGCTGGTCCTGTCACGACCTTCCTCTGGTGACATCACCACCCTGGGACTGAACCAGCAGCTATGATGTCATCACTGTGCTCCCGACAGGCTCTGTGATGTCATCGACGAACAGTCAAACCTAGTGAACGCCCCCCACACACACACACACACACACCCACCCCTCCCCCCCGAGGCCGAGCGCTCAGGGCAAACTGTTCTCTCTCTTTTGCCAACAGAGCTTTTTAAAAGAAATATTTTTTCAGAGAAATTGTTTTTGTTTAATTTTTGTATGGTTGTCTGGAGACACTGTCTCTCTCTCTCTCTCCCTGTCTCCCCCCCCCCCTCGCTCCGTAGAGATCCAGTCGATCCTTCACTCACACCGACGAGCTGAAGTTGTTTTCTTTTCTTTCTTTTTTTTACTTTCTGTAAGTTAAAGGAAAAACCAACAAAAAACCAACACAAAAAGAACTTTGTAAATAAAATCTTAACATTTTGCTCCTGGCGTCTCCTCTCTGGCCTTTTGTCTCCTCTGCCCCCCCGCCGGTGTTTGAACGCAGCAGGAGGTTCAGAGATACTTGAGTTATTTAAAGCAGCATCTAAACAAAATACTTTGACTCACGTTTCGTACGTACGGACGATTCTAACAGGATTTTCTTTCTTCAATACGTTTATTATGAGATTAATGCAAAGACGTGGAGCCTCACAGCAGAATGTGAAGCTCCAGCTGCAACATTAAAGTGATGAACACATGAATGCATCATAGTTATAATAGTATTTACAGCTATAATAATGGTACTTGAAGTATATTTTGATGCAAATACTTTCACACAACTTGTGTTGAGTTTTCAGCGTCTCTGCTGCCACCAAGTGGCCAAAAACCAGCTGTTGCAGGCTTGTTGGCTGTTAACCCATTGATCTTGCACTATTTATCATGTCTTTATTGATCACATAGAACTTGCCTGAGCAAATGTGACTTTATTTATTTACGTGCAAACATCGTGACCGTGACTGAAATAAGCAGAAACACCAGAAGCACGAGGGGATGATTTTATTGGTTGGGAATGAGTGAGTGTTTTGATTGGTTCGGTGTCAGCAGCAGAATCAGAAGGTGGCCCTCATGTTGTTCCTGGTGTTTTTGATCTCCAGCTCCAGCTGAGCGATCCTCACCTGCACAGAAACCATCACTGGAATTCCCCCAAAATGCTGAGAACTTAAGAATTACACTCAAAATCAGACCGTAAATCGTTTTGGGACGTCGCTGACACCCCAAAGCTTCTGCCGGGAGCATTTTGTGCAGAAATTTAACTAACTTTCAATAATTTAGCATAAAAAATAATGAATTCTGATCCTGATTGGTCCAAAAGGCTCAATGGTGGCGATGAGTTTTAACCTTTGAGTTCAGAAAGATGATGTTCGTGTGTGTAAACTCACATCTTTGTGGTTCAGTTGATCTCTCAGCTCTCGAATGTCGTCTTGTTGTCTGTAAAACGCCTGCAGGAGCTGAAATAAAGCGAAGGACCCGTGAGAAACTGGCCAGAGCTTCTGGGCGCACAGCTCGTATCTCGTTCACGCCGGCTTCACCTCGCTCTCGGTGGGCGGCGGCGGCCTCTCCGCAGGTTCACAGCAGTGCGGCGTGCAATAGTACGTCCACAGCGGGATCTGGGTCTCGTCTGGCTGCCAGCCCGACAGGTCGCTCACCTCTCGGGGGTATTTGGCGTCCTGGTAGGCCAGCTGCTCCTCGAGGAAAGCCTCAGGAGAGAAGATCAGGACTGTAACTCTGCTGCACACTGGTTCAGGGTTCAGAGCTTGGTTCTGACGTGGTTCAAGCCAAACACACAGGGTTGTACCTCTACCATGAAGTCCAGGTCTGTCCCGGTCACTGCACCAGCAGCCGGACCCCTCTGGAACCTCAGGGAGCTCAGCTGCCTCACCAGCCCCTTCTCAGCGGGGGTTTCTGGGTACGGGTTGGCTACTCGAGTCCCGGGCTTTAGGGACATCAGCACCGGGTCTAACGGAGACGCAGAGGAGACTTGAGGTTACCGTGGATCACTGAGAGAAACTGGATCTCAGCCATTTTGGTTCAGAGGCACTCAAGCATTTCTGACCTCTGTTGACCCCCAACAGCCACTCCTGAGCCGTCATGGCCGCCTGGTTTCCTGCTGTCATTGGATACAGATCCTCTTGGAAGA
The DNA here is from genome assembly GCA_036023655.1 of Nannoperca australis. Lineage (NCBI taxonomy): Eukaryota > Metazoa > Chordata > Actinopteri > Centrarchiformes > Percichthyidae > Nannoperca > Nannoperca australis. The sequence goes on along the minus strand of JAVQJD010066934.1, from coordinate 3,900 downwards.
TACCTGACTGGAAGAACAACCGCTTGACTTTCTGATCGCCAGTAAACGCATCATAATGATGAAGTTTCATCCAAACCTCTTTTCGTGGGACGATCATTGACAGCGGCTCCACCAGGTCTTTGACGGCGATCAGGCGGTAAAATCGGAAAACCTCACAGGCGCTCACGTCCAGGCCGCGCTTTGGCATCACACCTGAAGTGGTCAGAGGGCAAAGGTCATCTAGTCTTTGTTTAGATGTGACAGCTGAAGGTGGTGGTCCTTCCTGTTATAAGTATTGGCAGAGTTAGCTTAGACGGTCTTTATCTAAAGAGTTCGGCTGAAAGTGTGTCTAAAGGCAGCGTTGCTACAGCGAGATAAAGAATCAATAGATTCACCTGAGGAGCTGAACTGGTTTATATCCCAACACACGAGATACAACTCGAGTATCGGGGGGGGGGTGAAAGCAAAGGTTAAAGCAACAGTTGATCTCACCGAGTCCTTTCTGTGGCAGCAGGGATCTGTACTCCGTCAGGAAGCTGATGTACGGTTTCTCGCTGCTCAGCTCGTAGTACCGGATGTTCCCGTCACCCTAAAGCACACAAAGGCACCACATCCTTGAACTCAGTCAGTTTCAGTATCTTTACGCTACTTTGGAGAAATATTTGCATCAACAGCCACAGTTTAAGCTCCTAAAATGTGAGAGTAGACGCGGTGTGTCCTGTATGACCTTTCCCGCCAAGTACAGCATGTGTGTGTCCGGGTCGTAGAACGGAAAGAGGACTCCTGCACCGCCGTCCAGATCCTCTTCATACAGAGGCTCCGATAAGTCGTCCTGCACACAAACAGCTGCTTATTACATCCCACAAGACCACCAGGCTTGTTGGTAGAGCTACGTATGTTCGGTTCAATGAACCCGTGGAACATGATCAATACATCCTCTTCTGTCAAGCAATCACTGATCATTGTGTTGTGAACAAGGTCGTCCAGCACAGCTCAACAAAACACCTGTTAATCCATTCAGGTTAGAGTAGATCAGTCGGTAAATCTATGTATCTGATGTGCAGAGTCTTACCGGGTCCCAGAGGACGATCTGTCTGTGGTTCCACGGCGAGCTGCCGGTGGACAGAAGCATCTTCATCCCTCTTATGTATAGAACCTTGCTGGCCCGGTGGGACTTGCTGCTGGACACCTGCACCACATCACTGTTATTTAAAATGCTGTTTTCTCACAATCAGAATCAAAGAACGCGTCAGAAACAACACCTGCAGGACTTTTCCTGTGCGCGGGTCCAGGACTCGAATCCTTCTGTCTTTGGATGTGACCGCCAACCGGCTGCCGTCGCTGTTGAAGCTGACAGACAGTAGCAGCGTGTCGGACGGGTAGCGCTGGTAGACGGGCATCAGAACCACCCGGACCGGGTACCTGAGCACCGCCCCTACCTGGGACACATCCCAGAGGAGCACCTGGGGCAGCAGCGACGACGACAGGTGAGTTTACCCCGGACTCAACACACTGAAACACGGGTTCTTTAATCTGATGAAGATGTTACAACATCTGGAAAACTAAGCTGCTAAATTAACACAGTGGAGACTGATTAGCAACAACATCGACAAGCTGTTGCATGTGTGTTTTGCAACGCGTAGTGACTCAGGTAGCTACAATCACTTGGCCTCAATCTGGTCTGAACTGGACCAGGACTTGAGCTAAACTGTCCCACAGTTAGCCACAGTGCTGCTAACTGGAACTGAGTCTTTATCCCAAATAAGGTTTTAAATCTGCATCCTGAAAACCAGACTCTGTTAGCTCGTTTAGCTAGCTTTGTTAGGTAAAAGATTACTGCGCATTATTCCATGAAAGATAAACACAAAGTTGCTTGAACATAAATATTGAGCTTAAATCAGAGTGACCAATGAGGTTCCTGACCTTGTAGTCGTAGGCGGAGCTAAGCAGCAGGTTCTCAGCTGTCGGATGCCACTCAATAAGCCCCACCCTCCTGGAGTGACCAATCAGAGTCTTCCTGGCCTTGGTGAGGTTCTGCTGGACGCCGCAGACCGGGATGTCCCAGATCTTCACCTTGTGCACACACACTGTTCTCGTGAGGACGCTCATTGACACAAAACATTTCTGCAGGAGTGAGGACGTGACAACATGGTGCTTACGGTGCAGTCCTCTGAGCACGAGGCCACGCAGTGATCGTCAAACGGGTTCCACTTGACGTCCAGGACGCTCCCGCTGTGGCCGCACACCCTCGGGTGCTGAGGGTCCACCCGGCCGGTCTGAGACACATCGAACATGTTCGTAACATTTAGGTCACAGAAAGGATCATTCACACCAAGTTAAACTCATGTCATTATATCATGAAACAAAGACGACAGTGTTGGTGATGATTGGGAGCTCAAGGACTTAATTTAGCCTGAAGAAACATTAAGAAGTGTTTAAAGTGATGATTGAGAACATTAAATATAGACGTCTCCCGTCTCCTGTAGGTTAAAGGTTCCTCTGGGGTTTTCTTGTGTGAATCCTTGAGCTCCAACAAACATTTTGTTCCTCATAAAACATTTGCAAAACCCGACTATCATTACAACTTTGCACATTGTTTCCATGTTTGCTAGCTCGCAGCCTTCTTCTTCTTGCTGGAGGCTTGTTGCTGTGTTACAAACAAACTGACTCATAAAAACATGGCTTCATGGAGCGACTGGTGTTTAAAACCTGCTCGTGGTCACTGTCAGAGTCCCCGAGGGGAGACGACAACATCGGAGCTGGTGTTAAACACTCTAACTCTGAGGTTTTGAAGGAAGTGATGACGTAGGACTACACACGTGATGGATGGGCAGGACTAAAAAGGAACCGCCCCCGGCGCACTCGGTCACCACGGCGATGAAGCAGGGATTGGCTGAGCAGTAGTGGTTGTCGTGGACACTGCGTGTGATTGGCACCCCGTCGTAGCTGTGCTCCTTGGTGGACGGCTTCCCGAAAACTTGGCGAAACTTTGAGCAGCGGAAAGACGAACGCCACGACATCTGGAGGACAGGAAGTACCACATCGTAACATCAATACATGACACATCCGTCTGAACATGAAGACAGGAAACATGTCGAGACGAGAGGGATGGAAAGTGTGTGTGTGTGTGTGTGTGTGTCAGACATAATCTCATAATAGTGTCTTGGTCACTTCAGCAGCCGCATTATCTGTGTAATCAATAATGCAATCAGCTGTCATTATTGGCTTCAGTAATCTTATCAATAATAAATCAATTTCTTCAATAACTGAACTTAATCAGCCACACACAGATAAATCCGTTATTAAAGATTCATAATCATACACACGATGTGACCTCTGACCTTTACTGTGGCTGGAACAGATCAGCTGACTGTGGAGAGACAGGCTGTTTCCTTTAATGTTTATTTATACGTATATTCAGAGAGTCGGACCTCCAGTCCTCCTTATACTGACCAGAGAGGAACCCTTTATCTCCATTTAAACCATCTGAAATGTTTCTCCTTCAGTTCTTCTGACCATTAACCTCAACATGTTGCAGGGAACTCCTTCCTCTCTCTATTAACTATTAACTCTCTCATAAAGGCATAAAAAGGTATAAATAAAAGGATCTTACCTCGGACAGAGTCATGTAGAATCACTGAGCTCCGTTCCTGCAAACTAACGTTAATAATACCGTTATTATGAACTGTTGTTATGATCCGCTCGCTGCTGTTGCAACTGTAAGGCCACCACACCTTTTACTTTCAGTCTTCAAACAGTACCTTCAGTCTTTAAACAGTACCTTCAGTCATCAAACAGTACCTTCAATTCAATTCAATTTTATTTATATAGCGCCATATCATAACAAAGTTATCTCAGGGCTCAATCACATGGAGCCGGTCGAGACCAACTTCCACACAAAGACCCAACGTTCCCACCATG
>JAVQJD010066932.1:0-24026 GCA_036023655.1 Nannoperca australis | reverse complement strand
CCCCCCCCCCCCCCCCCCCCCCCCCCCCCCCCCCCCCCCCCCCCCCCCCCCCCCCCCCCCCCCCCCCCCCCCCCCCCCCCCCCCCCCCCCCCAGCAGAACCTCTTGATAAGTCATCGAGACTTGTAAAGTAAATAAGAGTATCCGGTTTTCTACTATAAACAAAGTAGAAACACCTCAATGGGAGCTAGATTAAAAGTTTTCATTACTGGCACATATTGTTCCAGAGGTCATGAGCTACAGTGCAAGTTCTGTACCTCACGTATATTATGAGGAAGAAGTTAGTTTTGCCTTTATTTCATAGCAGAGAGTGGAGAAGTGGAGAATGAGATAGAATTAGAGGTAATAGAGTAGTTGTGTTACTAAGCTAAACAAATTCTGTTCTCATTCATCATCTGTGATCTTTGTGCCCAGATCATCTTCCCACATGTTCCCGACATGAGTTAGAGCGCTCAGGTCAGCTGTGTAAAAGGATTCGTGAATAGTGAAAGTGATACGTGTCTTTGCTGGGGAGACACCTTCTGAGACGATCACTCCACCAGTGACTCAATGCTTAAGTTCAAGAAGACTCGGCTTTCAATCACTAGACCTTCATCAGACCTTCATGCATATTTGTAAAAAGGGATTCCCAGAGCTCAAAATGGCATCAAATAGATCACATCTGTGATTTATAATGTAAACTGTAGATAAATACAGAGACAAATGCAGAAATACAACACTTCAGTGTGTAGCAAATGTTAGCAGTGGCTGCCAGTCTAAATAGCAGTAAAAAAAGACAGTTTCTTGAAACCATGCCGTTACATGTAGTTTTGATTTCTATCTAGTAGAATTATGAGATATCTGAAACTTCTGCCGCCAACCGAACACAACAGGGGTGAGAGGAATTTAGTTTGTTTTTCTCAGCAGAAACTCTCAGCAGACATATGTCTCTCCAGAGACAATCTCCCACTCTGGATAATACAAGGCCCTCATGTAGACATTTTAAATTTGAACTGTGTCTTTGGCAAAATAAAGTATTCATCAAGCATTTGAAATAGAAACTTTAAAGGTTGCTGCATCGGTCTCCACCAAAGGATTATTTTAAAAATTGTGTTTAAAAAATAAAAACTGTTTTTCAACCACTAATAAACAGAATAATATCCAAATAGATGTTTTTTTTTCATTTTGTGTATAAAGCCACGCGGTTCACGGACGAGCTTCTGTTTGCACTTGTCAACAATTTGAGTTGTTGTGAATGTTTCGCCGGGTTAAATTGTGTGTCTGTGTAACAAAGAATGAAACAAACATTCCTCTAAAGATAAACTGTTATTTATTGTAACATCAAAATCATAATTACAGTTTCAGTTGATGCATGAGTTTTGCCCCGCTCTCCTCCCTGTCCCCGGCAGATCTTCATCACAGTCAACTGTCTGAGTACAGACTTCTCCTCTCAGAAGGGGGTGAAGGGTCTTCCTCTGATGATCCAGATTGACACTTACAGCTACAACAACCGCAGCAACAAGCCGCTACACAGGGCCTACTCGCAGATCAAGGTCTTCTGTGACAAGGTGAGAAATCACTTCCTCTACATCAGGTGTACGGATCCGGTTTCATCATTTTGTCAGTGAATTAACGTCGAGTAAAGGGAACCATTTGTTTTATAGTAAACATTTTGGGGGGTTATTGTGATGAGGGTTATTTTGCTCCCTGTTGTCTCCCTGTTTTTGCTTTAAAAAATGAATCGATTATCCAAATGATTCGACTAATTCTCATTGTGAATAGATATTTGGATGTGGTTTGAAACATGCCATCTTACAAAGAGGAATGCTGCTTTTGTTTCTCCACCTCCTCCTCCACCGTTAAATAACTAAACTGCAGTTTGCATGTGAACAAAATGAGTTACAGAGACAAAGACAGAAAAGCTGCTTTCATGGCGATATATTTGGCAATAATGCATTTTCTGGACATGACATGTCAAAGTTGCTCCTATATGAAGCTTTATCAGATGTGTCCTGTTCAAATTAATTAATCAAATGCATGTGCGTTAAAGCGCTCTAAAACTACTGTCAGATATTTCTGGATCCATATGACAATAATTTGTATTAATAAAGTTTTTGGTTGGTTTTTTTAACCTTTAATGTTTCTAAGATGCGTTGGGATTTTTACCACAAAGTGAAAACGTGTGTGTTTTGGAAATGTGTTACAGACTGTGAGGGAGTGAGGGAGTTAAATCATGACATCAGTCCTCCCTCTAGTGGTCTCACCTACACAGTGAGCCTCCTGACACACCTGCACATAACATACGCAGCATATAATGAAGAAAAATAAGGTTTCAAGTGAGAGGCTCCCGTCTGACTTTTCTGTCGGACAGAAATTTTGCGGTAATTTCTCATTTTGTCGGGGGACAAGCGTGTTTAAAGAAGGCTCGTGTCATTTCCACATGCTGATGTGTTCACTGTCCGTTGTTTTTCTCAGGGAGCGGAGAGGAAAATAAGGGACGAGGAGAGAAAACTTTTCCGCAAGAAGTCAAAAGGTTTGAGCTGCATTAAAAACCACTTTGTTTGTAAAATCCTGGCATCAAAATCAGAGAAAATTATAGATCCAAGATGCCATATGGACTGGAGAGGAGTAAAACGCTTTCTTGTTTACATAAAACTATGCTGATACCATCTCTCCAGCTTTTAGATACTAGGTATTCATTTTCTGTGTCAGCATCTATCTCTCCTTTTCTACATTTTCTTTTTTACTGGTGTCCAGGGAAAGATGGAGGCGTAGGCGTGATTACCGTTCCCAAGAAGTCCGACACCACGTATTTCAAGACCATGAGCGACCTGGAGGCTCAGCCCGTACTCTTCATCCCCGACGTTCACTTTGGCAACCTGCAGAGGGCCGGACAGGTAGGTCACCCAGCTAATTGATCTGCTGACAGGTGGAATTGGAGTCACAGCTTCAGAACAGCTGCATTTTAGCTCCACATCGAAACACTGAAAGCTTTTTTTCTGAGTTTAACGTCCTTCCAGCAGTGGTGGAAAAGTTTTATCAAGTACAATTCTGAGCTACTTGTACTTCACCTGAATATTTCTATTTTCTGCGACCTTTATACTTTCAGAAAGAAGAATTTACTTTTCAGATTTGGTTTTGATCACTTAAACAAATTGTATGTGATTGGGGCTGGTTTTCACATTGTTTGTGAGTTGTTAGCATTTTCACCAAAGTGAGATTTCCCCTTTGAATCTCTAAGATAGTTTTATTTAAACAACTGTTTGATGCTTAAAGAGGTCAAACTCTCCAATATATTTCACAAAAAAGCAAACCGAGAATTGTCCAAAAAGTGAATACACAGTTGTGCAGCAGAACTTGTGCTTTTCTTCTTCTTTCCTCTCCTTTTCATCATCTTACAACCCCTCAGATTCATCCTGTGACCCTTTGGAGGGGCCTGACCCCTAGGTTGGGAACCACAGGACTAAACTACCTACTTTAAGAGCATATAAAGCATTTAAAACTAGTTTCACTCTGAGCAGATACAACTGTAAAATGCTATAAATCTTTTTTATGGAGAATGAGTACTTTTGCTGATAATACTTCTGTACTTTTACTGAAGTGGGAGTTGAATGCAGGACTTCTACTTATAAAGGTTATATTATTATATAAAGTTTATTATATTATAAAGATTTATTGTTTTGTAGTACTGCTGTACTGCTCTCTTATTAGTGCATTAGGATTAAAACTTTGCATTAATGTATTAATGCTTAATTTACAGGTGTTCACCTTCAACACAGAGGAGATCGAGAGAGAAGGGTGAGTGTGTGCATCAACAGGAAATGAGCATTTTCATTTACATCAGTCATACAAATATAAAGCATGCAAATAAAAGCAGCTACAGATACCAACCAAACGCATACAGGGGAAAGTTCGTGTCACCACAAATGCAAACGCAATGTCTACGGCACATGACACGCGTTTGTTTTTGTGTGTTATTTTTAGGAGTGTGCTGGTGAAGAGGATGTTCAGGCCGTCAGATGAAGATCTGTGTCCGTCACCTCACAAACAGATCAAAGAGGAGACGCACAAGAGAGGTACAAGATGGCTGCTGCTTCCTCTTCTCTGCGTGTCGTTCTTTTCTGTCTTTTCAGCGCAGCACACACCTGAGAAACCAAGCCTGATTGAGTGATCAGATCTGCCCAGTTCAGCTCAAATTATTTTGGTACCGTTGTCCCCTTTCCGGATTAACTATCAAATTGTAATTTTTTTAAAGATTTTTTAAAAATAGCAAACACTCTCCCCCTACAGCTTCTCAGATGTCAGGATCAGCTTCAGTCTCGATTTCAAAGCCTTGTAAAGAGCTGCGACTATTCATTTCCTTATCAAGTAATCCGTTGATTGTTGACAAAACAATCTCACCGCAAGATCCATTTAATATCTGTTGTGGAGCGTATGATTGAATCACACGATCTTCCGTAGAACTTGCCAAGATGTCCTGGAATTGTAGATGTTCAAAGTTTTTCTGAGCACTTTAAGGTTGTTTAAAGGTCCCGTTGACCTAAACTTTGAGACCGAAAGTTTATTCTCGGTCATGGAAAAAGTTGTGAAACTTATCAGCATCCCTGCAAGGTCCATTGTCCTTGTCCAACTGTCCAGCAGTCAAAAAACAAATTCAGTTTACAATGATCTAAAACAAAGACAAAGCACCAAATCTTCACATTTGAGATGCTGAAAATATTGTGAATGTTTAAAAAGTAATCACTTTTTTTAATTGTTGTTTTCAGATCTATAAATTGATTAACTGACTATTTCTTCCAGCTCTGCTGTACATTTGAGTATTTCATTTTATTTGATTATACTGCACACATTTTCAGACGTGACTTCGTACTCTGGTAACTTTGTTAGTTCTGGCCATATAGAGGTTTAATAACTAATCCATTAACAGAAAAAGTGATCAAAATATAATAGGCATTTATAAGTAACCAGTGTGACAGACCAAAGTCACATTCCTTAGAGAGTGAATGTAACAAACACCCACAGAAAAGCCTGCGTGAAACCAAACTCTCTTTTAAGTGTTGCACTATATATGCTCCAAAATAACAGATTTAAACCGATACTGTAGCTAACAGCTGAAGGTTTGTTCTTCCTCCTCTCTCTGCAGTGCTGTTGTACGTCAGGAAGGAGACGGACGAGGTGTTTGACGCTCTGATGCTGAAGTCTCCCACGCTCAGAGGCCTGATAGATGCTGTGAGTGGTGCCTTTCTGATTACATGTGAGAGGGATCTCGAACACGCGATGTTGTTTGCAGCAGAGCACCTGTTTACAAACGGCTTTCATTTGTCTTAGATATCAGAGAAGTACGGCGTGCCCACGGAGAGGATAGCCAAGGTGTACAAGAAAAGTAAAAAAGGGTGAGTGAGAAAGTAGATTGCAATTTTAGGCCCGTCGGCGCTTCATGCTATGCAGAGAAATTTCAACTTCAAGTGTCTCTTGTGTCAGGATCCTGGTGAACATGGACGATAACATCATCGAGCATTACTCCAATGAAGACACCTTCATCCTCAACATGGAGAGCTACGCAGACACCTACAAGGTCACGCTGACGGAGATCTGACAGCTCGTCAGCCAACCTGAAGGGCTGCAGGTAGAGAGGAGAGAGACGCGGTGACCGCTGGTTGGTTGGAATCTACGAGGCTGCTATTGATTGGCCGATAAGCTGACTGACTGTTTTGGAGACAGTACACTGGTGGGGTCGCGCTGAGGTCAGTGGCGACACACCTGATCCCTCTCTGACACTGTTAGACTATGAAGCAAGTCGTATTTTCTGTGCAGGAGGAGGACGACGACACAAATTAAAAGAGGACATTGTAGAAATTCTTATGAACTGGTTATATTTACTTCCTCAGTGTACTCACCTCTATGTTGTGAGGTGAAATGATGGAGTGCAGATCCATGTACTCCACTTTTGATGAATATTTTTATTGTATAAAATAATTTGTACTTTTATTCCCATTCTGTACAGTGTTTTTGCCAAACAACACATCAGGAGTAGCCTCGTGAAATGCCTGATGTACTGTATGTAGTCTATGTCTATGTACTAGTATGCAGCTTGAATTAGTTGGTCCTAAGTAACATAGCAGCTTCTTTGCATGCCACCCTATGGTTTTGTTAGTTGTGTTATTATTTATTAATGCTTTTAATGACAATGTGTTGTATTTCTTTAGCAGTTTATCCAAGAATTTCAAATACTTTACATTTCAGTGCTTTTTTTTACCCTCTTTAATAGTACTCAAGGAGTTTTTAAATGGCTGGTCTCTATTTTTCAGCCATTTTGTACTATTTACAAGTCAACAAATAGCCTAGGTGTTTATTTGTAGGACCTTACATGAGATGGTAAATACTGTAAACAACTTAGGGTGACAAATGGCACTTGGTTGTTGTGTAGTTCTCATGTGCTTGTGTTGAAAAAGGAATAAAAATCTAAACATTCAACGGTCATTTTTTGGTCAAATAAGACGTCCACAGCCATGCTAGTAGCAGCTCTGTGAGCTAAATGCTAACGTACATGCTAACATACATACAATGACAATGCTAATATACTGATGTTAAGCAAGTATACTGCCCTACACAGGCAAAGAGCGGTAACTACAGAAACAGTGAAGGTGAGAAAAAGGTTTAGGTTAGCTTTATTTGAGCTAAATGCTAACACCAATGCTAACATGCTGATATTAATTAAGCAGGTATTATGTTAGCATGTTCATCATCTTAGTTAGCCTGCGTGTTAGGATGCTAACATTTGCCAATATGCACTAAACATAAGTACAGCTAAGGATGATGGGGATGTGATTAGTTTAGCAGGAATTTAGTGATAAAACAAAGTATTGGACAATACATTTTTTGACCTGTTGATGGTGCTAGAGGAGACATTATGGGATCATCAAAAGTATTAAAATTCATCCTGTGTGAAACATGAATGTGCATGCTAAATTTCATGGTAATCCATCCCATGACATTTCATTAAAAAAAGTTGAGAAATCACAGAAGTCATCAGGATTTGTCCTCTGGCAACCATGGGATGTAATGACAATCCATTAAATGGTTGTTGAGATATTTCAGTCTGGACCAAAGTGGTCCCACTGACTAAACAAGAACAGCGTCCCTTGAGCCTCGCTGCGAGCGTGGCTAATTATGTCCGAAGACAATCAGCCATTTTCCCATTTCGTCTTTATTTAAATAACAAAATGGACATTCTACACAGAACTCATAATGCAATTTAACAATACAAAATCTACAAAATGATACAGTGACAAAGTTTCTTTGTTCGACAGGTAACAAATGTACAGTATAAATGGATACAATACTGTATTTTGTTTAATTCATCTATATTTGGCACTTGACCACAAGATGCTATTGAAGTGAAATGTGGGACTGAAGTACCCGATCACCTACTTGAAGTATGTAGAAGCCCAGAGAAATGATCGCAACTGCCCCCCCCCCATGTCCCAATTGATCCACCTGTGAATACTTCTGTATCTCATGGTGTTTTCAGACCAGCAGGGACAGGCAGGTGTAAATTGAGCAGAATGGAAGCAGTAAAGAGCGATCAGTAAATCCTTTGTTCTGTTAGTTAAGGGTCTGTCATAGTCATAAAAATGTCTGTAATCGTCCCAGTAGCACTCAAAAGTTGTCTTACAATTACAGTTGTATTTGAAATTTGGTGCAGATGAGAAACACAGTGCACATTCGAGAGGTGTAAAGTCACATTTGCACAAAAGCTTGAGATTTGCAGATGTTACTGTTGCACTTTAATGACGTGTATACCATTTGGAGATTGTTTATGCACAGTACAGGAAGACCTTGATGACGTGACAATGTCAGTTGTGAGGGGGGACTGGGGATTAAACTGAGATCTGTAGACATTTTCTCTCTCAATGTAGCAGTGGATATGCAAAGCTGAATGCATAGCAAGATGTGTGGTCCTCTCCTTTTTAACCTCTCTAGCATAAATATATGAGTGAATATACTGTACAACTTTCTTTCATATCATATTTGTCAAGTAAAAGAAAAGAAAATGTTCATCATCACATTCCAATAACTTATGCGTCAAATATTTTAAAGTGAATTTCTTCCACTGCGGCAAATCTCCACAATGTTATCACAGAGTAAAAGAATATATAAGTACATACTATATATTCATATAATGTCTAACTTTTTTTTTTTTTTTTGCTTATACACTTGTTGAACAATAGTTGAAGAAAGAGAATCACAGCTCGGCTTATATGCATATGTCAAGTTCATGTATTCATCAGTAAAATGAACGTGCGAATGAGTGCGTGTGTAGATTTGTGTGTGTGGACACAGAACTTGTCATAAAAAGTCACTTAAAAAAAAAAAAGATAGATTGTAATCTGTAGTCAAAATATTCCCCTTCATTTAGAAATCTGACTCAGTTTTGGTTTGATGTAACTTTCCTCCAAAATACACATAAAAAAATTTTCAATAAAATCTTTCTTCCACTCTAAAAGTCTTCTATGGTTAAAACCTACATTTCCCAGATCTCCTGTCTACATAAATCATACTGTGAGCTGTGAACACGTGTAGTCCCGGATTCATACTTAATTTCATCCAGTGTTGACATGGAGTTAGACTGCAATACTTTGTAAAGATCTGTCCATCATCACACAACAACACGAGTCAGTTACAGAACTGGGTGAAGGAGTTTAAAAATAACAAATAAAGGAATAAAAAGAAACCGCGAACTTGGATTCGGCTCAATGTACCTCACGAATCTGGTGGATTATCCTCCCTGGACGTCTTCTCAGACAGCATAGATTCAGTGTTTAACAAGTCAGTGACGGGATTTCAGTCCTTTGGGTTATATTTGTACCGTGTACAAGACCCGTGTTGTCTGTAGCTTTTAACCAGGCACATGCGCATGTGGGCGGCTGAAAGATTATATATGCATCAGGCTTTGGTATTTGTAGTATGTACAGCTGAATGTTGGCTGTGTGTGTGTGTGTGTGTGTGTGTGTGTGCGCGCATGTGCCTCTATAGCTCAAGCTATCAAATGTCACCAATCTCAGGCGGGTCAGCTGGGAGCAATTTTGAAAATGTGTTAAATTAATCAAACTGCGATGGGGAAAAGTCCAGTTTTCTACTGCCCAGCACTGCTGGGGTCGCACTGCAGCAGCCGGACAATGGAGGGATCGCTCTTCGCTCCCTCAACAAACTCCTCGAGGGACAGTTTACCTGAAAGAGAGAGAGAGAGCGAGACAGACGGGTTAGAGATTATTGGTTAATTGTCTTGTTCATTCGTTGCAGCAGATCTAAAATGTCTCAAATTATAACAAAGAGCGGGCATCTTCACCGAGGCGATTCGACACGTTATTTTAGCAAGGTCCTATATTCAAGTTATTTTTTTTTTTTTTTTGGCTTCAACGACTGCTAGAGTGTTGCCAGATTGGGCGATTGTCCGCTTCTTTTTATTTAATTGGGGTGTTTGGGGCAGCTTGTGATTATTTCAGCCTTTTTTGGTATCATCTGGCCAGTTTCCCATAACAAAACTATGTTCCGATAAATGGGCCCACGTTCCCGTCCGTGCTGTACGAACGTGAGCACGGAGAGTTCAGTGGGCTCGACACGCAGGCACTGATAACTGATGACCGACAAAACCAAATGTCATTTCAGTTTATTACAACTAGACTTTTTTTTTTTCCTATTCAATTTATTATTCGGCTCAGTGATGAAAGCCAAGTCAAAGCTTACATCTGTTGGTGCAAGTGAGGCGTTATGACCTTTAATGTTATCCACAGAGACCAGAGGCAAACTGGGCTCTTTTATTACAACTGGAAGGGTTTGAGGCTCAGAGTCTGAAATGGATTAGGCTGATTGAAAACTGTAGAATCATATCTGATGAGTCACTGTGTTCAGTGACTTTCAAAGTAAAAATCTTTAAATTACATTCAGTTATAAGGTTTTTAAGAAGCTACTGTTTCAACAGGAAACACTGCAGCAGAGTGAAAGGCCGCCTGAGGAAGGCTTACCGTCTCGATTTGTGTCCATCTGCCTGAAGATCTTGTCTGTGCGTTTCTCAGGTGTGGCCTCATCCTCAGGCATCTTCATCACAGAGGAAACCATCTTGTAAATAGCCTGAAGACCGAAAGCAAAAGCAGAAATATAAGCATGGACTCTTACTTACGTCTCTGCCTGCCTCTATAAACACTGTGACCTGAAGTAACTTCCTTTCATGACAGTTTTAATATTGTGGGTGTGATACATTTCAAATGGTAGATATATTAGTCAAAACTTTAACTGAGCCACATATTATACTTATGATAAAGATATCCATAAAGAGTTTACAGTCTGATCACATTTCATATCAGTTATTCCGGCCAGAAGCACGACTGCAAGGATGTATCAAGCAAAGATGCATCAGCCCATCAATCAACATATCTCTTCTGGGAGGAAGAGAGATAAAAGATGACTTTCATTTGTGTTTGGCTCTGGGGCCTGATTCAGCTGCGCAGAAACAAACAGGAAGTGTTCATGTCTGAAAGGCGTAGTTTAGGTTTTTAAATGGACGATAAATCAAGAAAAGCAAATGTGTTTGCCTTGTTTTTTTAACCTTTCACGACTGCACCGTCTTCATTCCCACAATCTTTCTATTAGACACTTAAAATGCGTGAAATATTACTTTGTTGGATCATCTGTCCAAAGGACAAAGCAGCTGCATCGGCCTCCATCTCAGACCCACATACATCACCGAGAGAGAGATTAGTTCATCAATCACTTAATCTATAATATGTCTGACCAGCAAGCACAAAATCTAGGATTTTATTACATATAATGATAAGAAACCAACGGCTCCCTGTGACTGAGAGAGGGCAACCAGCAAATGTGGCATTTGTAGTAGATAAAGGAATCATTAGTTATAATAAATAAAACGTATCAATTCATCACATAGTCTGGTGGCTGGTGCTAATTTCCCACCCTATTTCCAACACATAAACACACACACACACTATAAATAAGAAACACTGACTTGGAGAATGGGATTACACATTCTTTGGCTCAATTTAGCACCGTGATGTGTGAGGTTACAACATGTGTAAGGGAATACCATGCATGCATGCGTGTGTGCGTGCGTGCGTGCGTGCGTGCGTGCGTGCGTGTGTGTGTGCATGTCTGAAGCTCTGACAGAGATCTGAACCATTTATCCAATAAGTCCGGGATCCTGTGTGTGTCGGTTTGTTGTAAACTAACACTGGAGCTGCTGAGGAGACGATGGGGGGGGGGTCAGCTCTTCATTGAACCGCACAGTTTCTGGATGTGGTGCTCAGTCAATATGAGGATCAGAGGAGGACCGCTCCCTTCTAGAAATACACCACGGCCGAGTCTTACTTCGAGACATCTGAGAGGAACTGCTGGTTTCTAAAAAAAATGAAATTACACAGCGGCTGGTTTTCCAGCTGTGGGCAGTCAAATGGTGCAGAACACAGAAGCAGAAGGATATATGATGCAGCAGCTGGTGTGGATGGCTGAGCAAAATGTTGCTTCACTGCAGGAGTAGTTTTAGGACCAGGGAACGTGACGCTACCATGATGGCATGCAATTGCCACTCAAAGACTGAGGGCTATAAAAAGATGGAGGAGCAGAACGAGAGAATGAAGGATAGAGGGAAATAAAAGGCAGAAGGAACCAAAACAGGCACAGACCAGAAACAACAACAGTAAACAGTAAACAGTAAACCCACCGTTACGATCTCCAGCATCTCTGCCTTGCTAATGTATCCGTTCCCGTCCAGGTCATACATACTGAACGCCCACTTCAGCTTCTGGTCCAGTCGGCCACGGGAGGTCACGCTCAGGGCGATGATGAACTCCCTGAAGTCTATAGTCCCGTCTCCGTTGGCGTCAAACGTGCGGAAGACGTGTTCGGCGAACTTGGAGGCGTCTCCGTAGGGGAAGAAGTTGGCGTAGATCTTCTTGAACTCCTCCATGGAGAGCGCGCCGCTGGGGCAGTCCCGCAGGAAGCCCTTGTACCACTCGGTGATCTCGTGCTCGGTGAAGTCCGTGTTCTCCATCAGGTCCTGCATGACGTCGGGACGGAGCTTGCTGTTCTGTTTGCCCATGGTTGCTGCTTCTGGCGAGGATGTGGATGATGTGAGGGCAGCGGCGAATTGAGACTGCTGACAGTGAGGAGGAAAGAGAGAGAGAGAGAGAGAGAGAGAGAAAGGTTGTTAGAAATAATCTGATATGAACTGGAGCCTTTTTGACACAATAGGGGAAGAGAAAATGAACTTCTCTGCAACCTGCAATTACTGACTTTGTCCACTTGGGGGCAGTGCAACAATCATCTATAGCCAATGTTCACTCCCCTTTCAGCTCTGTTTTTGGTCTCTACCAGCTCCTGATGGAAAGATCTGCCTCTTTATCTGCTAAAAATGAGTTTGATGAGAGAGGTGAGAGTAAACCCCCAAAAGAAATTTCATACAGCAATTGCCATCTGCTTCATGAGTGGGGATATCGCTCTGGCCGTCAACTACTACTAAATTGCTTACGAGACAAGATGCTTCAGGATCTGCTGAGCTTTCCACCTCTGCAAAATACTGTCCTGTGGGAAACCTATAGGGTCCTAACGGTGTTACATGTTGTTATCTCGAAGAGCTGTTATTGAAACTAGGCGTCACCAGGTTTAGGTGAGACCGTCATCTCTTTATATTAGCTTCACTGTCACTTATTAAATGTGTCGATTTTGCTTTCATTTTGTCTTTTTAAGCCAATAATTTAGTTGACAGAAAGCTTAAAGTTTTTTTTGTTTTTTTTTACTGCACTTATCTTTTTCATTCGTAAAAAAAGAAAAGCGAGGGAGATTGAGTTGTGCACATACACAGCCAAATTCAGTCTCCCATGCTCCTGCAACACGAGACCCCCAAATGTTTTTGTGGTGCACAACCACTACAGACGCAACTACAACAACTACACCCATATTTACACCACCCACACATGCTGTTGATAACCCCAATGCATGCCAACACGTCGGTGCATGCATCACTGCAGGTGCACCTTTCATTTCCTGCAGGAACTACGACGCGGATGCCTCAACACACACACACACACACACACTCTGTGTGTTAATAGTCAAGATAGTTTATCGGCCTACTTTGGGTTTTGATGAGGCTTTTGAAATAAAACCTGCAGAAAACGTGCATGGTACTGTGTGGTAGCAAACCTCGAGTCCAATTTGTTTTATGCCTTTCAAGCGTTTAATGAAAACACAAATGAGTGAGCTTACATGCACGCTAGCCGCCGAGCTAAGAAAACAGACGAACACCACACTCCTCTGTAACGAATGAGCCACTGCACAAAGTGAACAGGGAGCATCTTCAGGGAGAAAAGTAAAGCTCTGTCTAATCTGTGTTTCCAGTCAATGTTTGCAGCCTTTCTTTGTTTAAAAAGCAAAAATATTAAAGTGGTAGTTCATAAAGTGTAAAGAAACAAACAAATATATTATTAACTAGTAATTAGATTTACTCTGAGCCCTTAAGCAAAGTATTTCAGGATCGATTATCTATTTACGGACCCTTACGACACTCACACAGGTACGTATTTAAATTCGGCTGTCTAATTAACTATTGACTGTTTACAATCCCGTTTGACTTGTCTAACGTTTCGCTCTTTCAGCTGATCCATTCATTAATCAGGACTGACTGAAAAGGAGCTGCCATCGTGTGTGCTTCTCGGGGGAAAGTGGGTGCTTCAGTAGGAATACGCTCTCCTTGCCAATGATGAAAAGTGCTGCTACAGTGACAAACCCATCAGCAAACACTTCACGCCAATGAGAGCAAACAAGCGGTATATATACATTTTGTTTTTTACTGCTAATGCAAGGACTCAGTCTGTGTCTCCTCTTATTTCACCCTCACGTTTCATAAAACAGCCAGCTATAATCCTTTAATTAACTCAGAGCTAACAATGGGCTCCAGCAATGTGCCGGCACCTCTAATGAGTTCCCTGCCGCTACCAATAGTTTACTTCAATGCCAGCGTGACAAGGAGATTAACACATGTTTACTCGCTCATCACTTCTGGAGCTAAAGAAAAACAGCAGCTACAGCAGGGTCCAATGTGAACAGCTGATATTCAGACTGGAAGTGTGCCTTTAAAGACTGAAGCAAACTGTCTTTCATTGCAGTAAACGAAATAATCCTGGGTTTTTCACTGTTTCCTGGTGTTTTATAGACCTAGAAAAACTATTAATTGTGAAAGAAAATTTTGAAATATACATTTGTCCATTTTGGATTTAGCTTTTTTTCCTCTCAGACCAAGCAAACCAAAGCAAATGCAGTTTAATTTCAGCTGGACACAGCTCTTCTGCAGTAAACCACGCTTTACCGACTAAACATTTTCAACCATCTTGCATTCATCAGGGCGGTGCAAGAGGTTACTTGCAGTTTTCTATGGTGACATGACTGCGACCATAGAAACTAAGTCTACCAAACCACATGACCATCGTTTCTTCTTCTTAACGGTGTGCACATTATCAACGTCACTTCCATCAGCAAAATCAGATTTCACGTGGGATTATCAACTCACAACAGTCTTGTGCAGAGCGTCTCCGGACTCAAAGCCAGTGAATTTACCTGACACACACACACACACACACACACACACACACACACACACACACACACACACATTCAGCTAATCAACCAGCCAGTGTCATCCTGAATACCTCCATTCATTTCATTCAGAAACTCGTTCTTTGTCTGATGCGGTGGCTGGGAGCGAGCGCCGCATACTGTGCAATCTTTTAATTGCTTAATGGATTGTAGAGTGTTTCCATGATTATTGGGGCAGCGTCGCCATGGCGACCGACCGTACAATAACTCTAGGCGAGTGCGCAACGAAATTTAATAAAACATATTACTTTACATAGTGTCTTTGATTCACAATAGCATTTAATTACACTTTCTGTGCAGACGGGCGGTTTGTTTAATTGTTTGCTTTTAGCTGCGGCCCTCATCGTACAGACTCCTTTCAGACAGACTTGTTATTGTGGAGGAACAAAGGCGACTTAAATGTTTCTCTCCCCATTACTCCAAACGAGTGAGGGAAGGTTAATTAGTGTTGTTCTTACTGGCTTTACAACAACATGGCATGAGTTACAGGATATATTGAGTCAGAAGCTGGACATTAATCTTTTGGTGCCTTTTTGAACTCATTAACAATAATAACAAATACATTAGATTTTCCTCCTTTCACATAACTAAAACACTTTACATCTACATACAGAAAACAAGCACAAATCTACATTAACTGTATTAGTAACTAAAAACATGTTATCTAGATGTTAATTCTGATTTGTTACTTTACTTTCTCCTTGTCTACTTGCTGTGATAAGAGTAGTTTGCTTCTTTAAAACTACACGGCTGGGAGTAGTTTCTGTGTGGAGTTTGCACGTTTCTCCCTGCGGGTTTTCGTTTCCTCCCACAGTCCACAGACATGCTGCGTCTTCACTGATGACAACTCTTTTCAATAACTGGAGGCCTATTAGAGCAAACTTTACTTTAACCTTTAACATCTCTAGGCAGGAATAAGTACACTTGGTAAGTGTTTATTAATGAACAGCGTCTTTTATATTATTACAACTGGGTTTTGCTATATTGTCATACACCAGCATCCACTTAAAGGTGACGACAGGAGGCGTTCTAGTTGTTCACAAATGCATTAATGAACACTTGTATCTGCTTACAAATATAGTGTGTAATAAACCTTTTATCAAATGTTTATGTACTGGTCATCGATCACAGGGTTGGTGGTTCAATCCCCGGCTCCTCCTGCGCACATGTCCTCGATAAAGACAACGAACCCCAGATTGCTCCATGTGTACAGTATGCATGGGTGCAAGTGGTGTTTTGTGTGTGCCAAATGAACGTAAAGTAATTTCACTAAGTCTAATGCCGACACTGCACCACCTGGCTGAAGGTCTCCGTGTACTTTAAAAGAAGAAATGACGGCAGAGAGAGCTCAGACCTCCACTGAACATCCCTTCAACTGGAACTCAACTATTTCTGTCTCACCGAGATCACTGCCTGCAATTAACCGTTAAGAGTCTTACCTGGTGCTGCTGTTGCTGCTGGCAGACCTGCGATGGCACTGTTACATAACCGAGGCTTTGACAAGTGGACAGATCACATGTTTGAGACATGTTTCAAGACACCGGTTTAACCTTCTGAGAGGAGAACGGGCCTGAGATAGAGCCGGTGACCTCAGCCCACGCAGGTATTAGCCAGCAGAGAACAGGCTGTCGCTTTCAGTTTCTAATTACACCGACAGTACACACAAGATCAACCTGCTGGGCTTTGTGACAGATTAAAACCAACCAATCAACAACAAGCATCATAAGACAATATCATGACGCTCCAGCAGGTGCAGCATCACCCGCTGGAGAATCAAAGCAGCAATGCAAAAATCTTCTGTGTTTCATTCAACAACAACAAAAACTGCATGGTCTATACAGAAAATAGTATAGATGTTTAGTTTTTCAAATATCTACAGCAATTCAATTTACTATCGTATAAAAAAAGAAAAGCAGCAAATCCTCCTTAAAGTACATTTTCCATAAGCAAAACGGCCAGCAAATTAACAGGTTCCAGTTGAAAAACAAATTTAATATTTTCTTGCTTTCTTAATTTTGCTGCAGTGGTAAAATGAATGAATGTGGGTTTTGAACTGTTGATCACACAAAATAAGTTATTTTATGGACTAAATAAGGAATGGAGTTGCCAAGAAAGTAATCAGCAAATGCTGATTTGCTTATGAAAATAATCATAAAAGAATCTGACCATGTATGTGATGCCAAGTACTTTCAGTACTTTGACACTTTGAGTTCCATTAAAATGACCTGAGGTTTTGTTATTTTGGAGAGGAAAAAAAATCGATTTACTACTTTACTACTGACATTAAATGAACTAAGTGAAGAAGACAAAACCCCACACAACTGTGGAGCCAGTATCAGTGCAGCAGCTGAGCGACCGACTCATTCTTGCTGCGTGAATCAAAAGGACCTCCACACGCCATTCATCCTGGAACATCTTGTTGCCCACTTATGTAACTAGCAGAAGTCTCCATTTATATCCTGCAGGTAAATCTTAACCCAGGAGTCCCACAGATAATCCAAGAACATGGAGAGCAGGAGAGAGCCGGGGGAGGGGGGGCAGACAGAGAGCCACAGTGAATGAAAGAGACCTGATGATCACAGATAGTGACTTTATGAATAAAACATTCATAACGCAATATGATCCGTCTGTGACCAGGCAGCAGAGCTGAGGGCAGCCATTCTCCACCTGACAGGCAAGCACTTATTAGACCTGCAAGATCTGCAATCTGATATTCACACACAGGAGAAAATGAGACGACTATGTTTCATCTCAGCTGCGATAAGATATTTAAAAACTTTGCTCCTCTCAGGTTAGACCGGTACAGCCAAGGACAGACCGGAAACAACCTGAGAGGCTGAAGTCAAAGTTGAATGTGATTTTGATTTCAGGCTGCACACACACACACAGACACACAGACACACACACACGACTTCACTCTATCTACGGAAACAGAGCAGCTGGCAGGCCTCCAGTGTTACTGCAAACTTGTTTCATATCCTTTCGGTTTCCTTCAAAGCGCTGAGATCCTCACTGGGATGGACTGACATCGCTGCACGAAAACATCGTCAAACCTAACAGCGGAGCCTTGCAAGCCCCCCACCCCCCACCCACACTGTGACCTTTAACTCTCTATTCAAAAAGATCAACATCTGGGTCGTTGAGGTGCCGCATGGGAGCAACTGAAAGCTCCGCGTACCGTATGTTGAACATCAGGACATCAAAGCCGCGTCAGAGCGGCGATTACTCAAACCAAGAGAAGCTAGCCTCTACAGTTGTGTGCAGCTGAGAACAGAAAACTTGAACAGCATGTGTTACATGAAAAAAGCTCAGTAAAAACTTAAAATTAAAAAAAATTAATAAAACGAGAAAAGAAATAAAGAGTTTAAAAAAGCGCTGCCATGCCTCTTATGAGTCTGGCAAGAACTAAGAGGGTGTTGGTTTCTCATGTGCCATTTTGGATCAAATGTGAGATTTAAAACCGATGATGCGCCGCTCTCCTCAACATCTCGACCCACCACGCGCGTCCATCTCAAATCGTCTTCGAGTATCTTCTGGCTGCGGCCCGTTTCCGATCACGTGTGCTGCTGCTGCTGCAGGAGCACGTGCTCACGTTACCGGTATAGTGCCGAGTGCGGTTCAGCGTAGCATGCTCCTGTGGCTCCTTGAATGTCGGACTGCAACTCTATCTCCCATGTTATTTGGTGTAAGGTCAGAGCTGGTCTACTCTTGGTCCAACCTGTGCCAGAGTCTGGGGGACCTAACGTCTTCAGCTGAAGGTTTGTTCTGTTGAGGTCAGGAAAACTGGAATCCTGGACCATCAGTAAAAGAAGGTTATAGTGATCTACACAACTGCAACTAAGTCAAAAGGTTTTTGTAAAAAGGTTTAGAATGTGAGATTGAAGTAAAATAAAATAAGAGAAGAGAGAAGTGCAAAGTGAAAGTAATCTTGCTGTTGTGTACATCTGACCCTGATTACAATAAAATACATTTAGAAATGAGAAAGGTCAGCAGCTAACACTGCAATTCAATCATTGAGGATTATGTGTTTGTATGATGCCAACAGTCTCATGACAAACAATATCCAGTTCAGAGCTGAAACCATTAGTCGATTAGCAGATAGACACGAAATTAACAAGCAACTATTTTTGAATCTCTTAAATCGTTTCAGTCTGGGTTTTTTTCTTTTAGCAAAAATGTCAAAAATTCATTGGCTTCTGCTCCTCGAATGTTAGGATTTACAGCTTCTCTGAGTCATTGATGATACTAAATTGAATATCTTTGGGTTTTAGTCTGTCGGTCTCACAAAACAAGCAATTTCAAGACATCACACTGGACTATAAGAAATTGAGATGACTAAACGATGAATCGAAGAAAAAAAAATCTGCAGGTTAATCGATAATGAAAATGATCATTAGTTGCGGCCTTAATCCAGTTTTGCAGCTTCTTTCACAAGAGTGCGAACATGAGACGGTTTCAGATCAAACTGAACACCTCTTAAAACACAAACTAAAAATAGCCACCACTTCCCCTTATGCCAAGTAATGTTTGTTACAATATCACCTTTATTACTGCCTCTATCTGTCGTTTCAGTAGAATGTGAATATTGGTAAATGCTTCAACACAACTGGCAGCATCTGAACTACGAGCTTTTCTTGATAACGTCTCAAAGCACGTCTTTACTTCTCGAAATGCTACTCATCATGCGCTGGAGAGACCCGAGGCAGCCACTGCATCACAATGCAGCACACATGAGCTCCCACTGTCAGCCGGAGAGCTTCGTGCGTCAAGGCGCTGCAGAAAACCACAATCATGACAGAGAAGCCGTTATGAGGGAGCGAATGAGAACAAGATTTTTTTTTTTAAGTGTCACTGACAACAACTGCAAGAAGGCAGGCCGAGCTGCAAAACACACTCCAGATTGGACAAACAAACGCCGCCATTCACACGCTCGCAGCAAATTGCCACTGATTGCACGTGGAGGGTGCTGTTTACTTTGCACCGAATGTGCCTCTCTCTCAAGCAGCCTGTTGTAAAGACAAAGGCTGCAGAGATGGAAAATGTCACTCTGTCCGATGTCTAAACAACGACCACCACTCAGGCAGTGATAGCTGCCGCACGGCACGTGTGAACTGCAGCTTTCTATCCAAAATATTGTGTGTGACGGGCCAGAATCTCGTTCCTTCCGGCTCATTCTGTACCTCGGCATGGGAAGCTCCTTCCCCCTTCACTTTAATCTTCCACTCACCCTTGCTTTCTTCCAATCACTCTCTCCCCGTCCGCTTCCTCTAAAAAGGTCTAATTCAATTCAAAACGAGCACCGACCGCTGCCCAGACGAGTATAACTACAGAGGATGCTGCTGCCGGTGTGGTTAGTCTGGCCCAAAACAAACCCGCAAGACACCCACGCCCACCAAAATAGAACATCTGTTCAAATTTAGCGTACGTTTGTAAGAGTTCAGCGTCGTCCAATGTTTGGAGGGATGCTTTTGACACCAAGGGGGCTATTATCTTGACTCCACCCTTGTGTCAGCACCTGTCTTGCTGTGTTGTGTTGGCTGCCTGAGATGAGAGGAGGAGCTGGACGGCCTACTTCACTCCAGTTTTAGATGAAATATCCTAAAACCGTGCCAAACGTGTGGAATCCACAGAGCCTCAAAGGCAGCAAAAACTAGATGTCATTGTGTGCGCGAGTATAGTATGTGTATTTTTCTGTTTTCTCTGTGGGAGTGAACCTCTTTCCTCTCCTTTAGTAATTTGATCCAAATTAAATGAAGCTTCTCTTCTCACTCTCCTTCTGTGTCCATTCACATCCTCACTCGCTCTTCGTGAACAGAGGAAATTCAGCCATGATAGGTTCTTGTTTACATCCCACGTCAGAACCAAACGAATGGCGTTCAATTACCACAAGCAGCCGAAAGGAGAAAAAAGGTCATTTGCACAGGGCCAAGTGAGACCTCTTAATTCTACAAGCCACTGGCAGGCAGCAGCCTCGTCTTCGGTCCGTTTAACCCTCGGTCCTGCTTCAGGCGCTTGATTGTTTGATGGAAACCTGAAACCAATGTGGTCCATTGATGAAGCAATTCAACGCAGGATTGCGACTAAATTACTATTTTGATTATTAATTTGTCAATTATTTCATTTTTTGGTTTATCTACTGTAAAACAGAGTAAAGCAATAAACCCTCACATTTGAGAAGCTGGAATAAGTGAATGTGTTTACTTGTTAAATGACTTCAACTATTTGTCTACAGTCAAAATTGTCGTTATATATTCTGCCAATGGAATAACTGATGTATCAACTTATTTCTTCAGCACTACTTTGTTTATTTTGTTGAATATCTTGGATTTGTCGCCTCATCTTTCTAAATAATGAAACAAAGTCTTATTTAATGCTCTAGTTCAAAACATGTTTCAAATGTACAATGTCTCAATTAATGTGTTCTGTTGTTGTAGCAATTTGAAGACCTCGCCTTGGGCTCAGGGACATTTGCTTTCTATTTGAACCATTTTATGACATTCTGTAAAAACTAATTACATATCAACTGATAAATAACTGTTAATTGCAGCCCTAAAAACAAGCAGAAGCTACAAACACTCACATTTTTAAGGGCTGGAACCTGCAAATGTTTGCCTGATAAATTACCAAAATGATCAACGGATGATCAAAATCATTCATGATTCATTTTCTGCAACTATTTCCTCTTTTCATCATCGATCTATTTGCTTGCCTTCCTCCCAAGTCCTACGTTTCTGAATTTTTAAGAACCCTTTTATAACATGTAATCCACTGAAGCTGAACACATCTCACTGCTACTACACCGTTACTAATAAACACAAACGCCACCAAAGACATTCATTCACAGTAAAACAAACATTTCTCCTGCTTTAATCCACCAGACTGACTGATTTGTATTTGCTGAAATAAGATACCCTGTCTCCTTTTTACACTTCTTTCACACCTCTCTTCGCTCGTGCTACAATTATAACACGACGAGTGTAAAGACAACCAGCACCTCTGCGGCTCATTTAGGACAGAAGGAGCAGCCTCATCCGATTAGATGTCTGGGTAAAGCTTTATCCGCTGCTAGTTTCCTGCAATGCCGCAGCGCTGTAAAGTTATGTGCAGGCTAATTACTGTTATTCCTGTTATGTTACACAGACGAATAAGAGTGTTAGTAGGAGTTTCTAGCCGTAAGGTAACTGCTTCTCACCTGAGCTGGGAGCGCGCGCGCACACACACACACACACACACAAAGAGTAACAGGAAGCGACAAACTGCGAGGGGGTGGACGGACACAACATTAGCGACAACTTACCTCGCTTTTAATTTGCTGCGGAGGTCCTGTTAAAAGTCTCTCTAATAGTCCATTACCTCGCGTCACCGGTGCGAACGGTAAAAGTTTTCAGAGACAACAACGCGGGGCAACAGGTTGCAGGAGCCACACAGGCGCTGGAGTATCCCGGCTGCTCTCAGTCCAAACTCTGCCAGTCTCTTTCTTGAGCCGACTCCGCTTTGCCCTGCAGCCTCGCATCGTGACGTCAAGACTGCTCGTCACGTGGTGCTGCGGCGGCCAATGGGAAGCCGCGCTGTCCTGGCAATAAGATCCCGGCACCTGGACAGCGATTAGCAGGTAAAGATTTACACACAAGTTAGCGGTTTTTTCTGGCTAATAAAATCATGAAAACATGGTTATAATATGAATATAAGTACTAATAGTAGTGAGTGGCCGTGCTTTATAATACCTTCTAAATATCTCAAGAATATAAGGAAATTGTAATGCTTGTGTTGATACCTACTTGCTACGTTACTGCATATACAATACATTATACAAAGTTTTCCTATTTTTATTAAGTTTCAGGTTTTTTTCTCAGTTTACTGTACATTCCTATATTTCTTTTATATCTCTTCGTGGGTTTTATTTTTATTAATCTTAATTTCTATCATCTTTTTTGTGCCCTGAGGTTGTGGGAAAGTGTTACATGATCTTAAGTGCACTGGGTTTTTTTTCCTTTTTACTCACAGTATTTCACTGTCTTCCTTAGAAGATATAGTTTACTTATTCATATTACTAGAATATAACATTGTATTGTGTTGGAGGTTGTAACATTTGATGCTGATAAAACAAATAAAGCGCTTTAAAACAGCATTTCAAATATTTCTAAAGTGAGGAAAACGTATTAGATGTTTGCACAACCCTGCAGTTCACAAACAACTTACTGACCACATTCTTCAATAATGCAGTTTAATGCAAATGTCATTTCATGTCAATGCATTTTCTCTGTATTGTGTGTGTCTTATCTGCCTTGCTGTTGTTTCTCCAATAAGAGGTCTTTGCAACCCAGACCTTTTCAGTGATTCAAATGATAAAGATAAACAGATGCAGACTTGATTTTAACATGTTTATTTTCTGCACTTTCCTTGCCTTCACTTACATTACTTCCAGTTGATATGTTCAGTTGGAGCAACAATGTGATAAGCTTACTCTTTTCTCAGTATTGCATGACAACGAGAAAGATTACGGTGATGATAACCACCATGCCTTTGCTGTAACCGAGTACAGGTGTTCCCATGCAGGCACATTGGGAGCCATGCTTTGGCTAAGATGATTAGTGGAAGTCAAAGCCACAGGGCTTATTCAGCCAGTGTTCATTCTCTTAATGGTCTTATAAAGTACTCAGAGAACCCCTCCCTCCTGTTGAGTCAGCAAAATCCTGACCACACTGACAGAAGAATAATCCACTGCATTCAAAAACTAAACAAAAGACATGTTTTAAATGTCTGAATACCATTAAGGACGCATGCATGCAGGCATCAGTTTAGTGTCTGTCTGTGAGATAAAATGTGATGATACACTTTGTTGCAAAAGCCCATATTTATGGCTAACAATGTGCAATAGCTATAAAGAAAATATATATGGGAGTCATATCTCAGCGTGAGTGCATTCAGAACCAATGTCCCTTGAAATTTTTGTGGTAAATTAACTTCTATATTATAAAGTGGGTACGGAACGTATTCAGACCCCTTTAAATTTGCAGCCATCGAAAAAGTTCATTTTATTTCTCATGAATGTACACTCAGCACCCCATCTTGACAGAAAAAAACCCCAGACATGTAGAAATTCTTGCAGATTTATTAAAGAAAAACTGAAATATCACATGGTCATAAGTATTCAGACCCTTTGCTCAGTGTTGAGTAGAAGCAGCCTTCTGAGCAGTACAGCCATGAGTCTTCTTGGGAATGATGCAACAAGTTGTTCACACCTGGATCTGGGGATCCTCTGCCATTCTTCCTTGCAGATCCTCTCCAGTTCCGTCAGGTTGGATGGTGAACGTTGGTGGACGGCCATTTTCAGGTCTCTCCAGAGATGCTCAGTTGGGTTTAGGTCAGGGCTCTGGCTGGGCCAGTC
>JAVQJD010066910.1:0-17446 GCA_036023655.1 Nannoperca australis | reverse complement strand
GTGTGTGTGTGTGTGTGTGTGTGTGTGTGTGTGTGTGTGTGTGTGTGTGTGTGTGTGTCTAGCAAGTGTAAATTAAATGATCTGCACAGTCTCTAACTGTTTTCCATTGCCATTCTCATGACTGAGATTGTGAAAAAGACCAACAAACCCAAGGAAAGTCAGTGTGACAGTGACGTGTACACACCTGGAAATGAAGGGTTAATATGTTGACAATGCTACAGTTGAGGTGCCTTCACAACTTCCGAGCAAATTAATAGTTTCACGGGGTGAGAGAAGCAGAAAAAGACTTTGATGACATGGTTGAAACAGCAGAAGCAGTGAGAGGTCCTATCAATTCATATCCTTCCCCACTTCTTCCTCATGTACCATCACTGCTGTGTGCTTTATCAAGTACATCAACTTGACTTTTACTTATTGATGTGGCTTTCAGGTGCATGTAAATACCTTCACCTGAAAAGGACATTATAACCAGTTGCTGCCTATTCTTGTGCTTGTAAACATGTATAAAATCCCTGGTCGGTTTAAGTGATGTTCAATAGTTCGGAGGAAGTGAGTCTGTTCTTGGAAGTGTTTTAAAGATGTTGTGAATTGCCACCGAGGTCAGAGTGACTAAAAGGGTTGGCAACGTACACAAGGAAGAGAGAATCAGAGGTGAAGAGATAAAGACAGAGACAAAAAGAACAGACTTACCTTTTCAACCTTTACAGACAGTCACACTGTCAGCACTCAGTGGAATGACAGTCTGAAAGCAGCAACCCCAAAGGGAAGGTGACATTTACCTGTTTCTGGCCTAAAAAGAGCCCTTGACTTCTCAATAGGCACTGACACACACACACACACACACACACACACACACACACACTGTATATAATAGCTCCTGACGGTGTCAATGTTTCCATTAAGTTCTGAACTTTTGCCAATTTGAATGTCTCTGAAGAGCAGACCGGCTCATTGCACCAGTGAGGCAGAGGGCAGGTGTGTCGGTAAGATGCAGTTTTAGATGAAGACTTGTGTTGAGGTTTCTGTATCTGTGGTTAAAAAAGATAAAGAGATAAATAACAAATACAGAGACTAATGTGGTCAGGAAACTGTGTGTAAACATGAGGAATTGGGGATTAACCTCTTGTGTATTTACTGCATGATAAAGGCCTTTTTTTATTTTACACATGCCACAGTGGGAGAAGCATCAGTGTTAGTAATAAAAATTAAAGATGGCTGCAGTTCTTCTAGCCGCTTCAGTTTCAGGGTCCGGAGCCATTGTGAAATCAATTGATCAAAATGATCACAAGATTAATATATGTCATGATACCACTATAAAGTGTATATTAATCAGACAGATCTTTACAAATGGATCAAGACCAAGTGTTTAAAATGAATATGTAAGTAAATCTCCTCCTCTAGATGCATGTGTGCCTCGCTCTGTGTGTGTGTGTGTGTGTGTAAAGCAGTTGAGCGCAATAAAAGAAAGCAATGCAGATGTAAAAACTCTATCCTGGCATATTTCCTGCTAAGCAGAAGAAAAGGCAACGTCTGTTGCAGGTAACACTCCCATCTGTCATACAGAGAGAGGGAGGAGGAGGAGGAGGAACTGGCAAAAAAAGCCAGACTCTTCACCTCTGACACACACACACACACGCAGGGAAACTCATCTTAAATCTCTTTGTCTTTTGTCAGTGTTTCAATTTCACTGTACACTTCCTGCACCACTGAGCTGATAGAGAAAGTAAGAAAGGGAGAGGGCTGCAGAGGAACGACAGAACAAAGAAAAGTGTCCCTGTCAGCTCGGATGAAAGCAGCCAAAATGAATAAAACTCTTCTAAATGTCTTTTTTACGTCGTTTCCTTTCTTTCGTGATCTCCTGGGTGAGCAGTCAGTCTGTGGTAACTTGTTCTTAAAAGAGTGAGCGGTTTGCAGCTTTCATACAATATTACAACTCTACGGACAAAACTTTTCTTTCATAACTGGTCCATCAGAGCCTAACATGAGCAAACCTTGCTAATGCACAATCCTTTTGGTACTAGAGCAAACCTCCAACTTCTGATGCAACTTCTTTTCTCTTTGAAGTTACTTGTTTATATATACATGTATATATATATATAATTATATATATATATATGAGGGATTTAAAGAAGTAGTTTCTGTTTCTGAAATATACAAGAACAGTATCTTGAGATTAAAACTTCATTCTTGTCTTTGGAAAAAGTACTTGAGAATTGAGTAGCTGCAATAGGACTTTTAGTGTCAACTTTTAAGCCGGCGTTAAAGAGATTAAAGTGCTCCGAAATATGGAAACGTTAACATCTGCAACTGCGTAGCAACTTGGCAAGTCCATGTGCTGAGGAAGACTGCGTGACATGATCGAAAGTTCCAGAACAGCTATTAAATGGACCTTGTGGTGAGATTGTTTTGTATCTGTATCTGCTTTAAAATATAAATGACTGGTAATAACTGGTAAATTCGGGTGTCAAAGAAACATGTAGTGAAGTATAAAGTACAAGAAGTTCCTCAATATTGTATTTGAGTAAATGAGCTGAAGCCCTGTCAACAAACGTTACGATGTCAGCAACATGTTGGTAGTTTTATTTGACCAGCTGCTGTTGCTTAAAGCTCTAGGAGAGAATTCTGAGGCCTATTTTGAGAATTACCTCTTAAAAGAAACTAAGGACTAACGGTGTAGTTACCTTACAAAGTCATTTAACATATGGGTAACAACAGCACCGCTCCCTTTCCACAGAACTTTAGAAGTTTTCCTGAATGATATTACAGTAGACACCGGGTCCTTTGGTTAGGGTTAAGTGAAATGCCTTAACTCATTGATCCCCACTGCCTTCCTTTACATCCTTTGTTCATTTATTTTCATTTGTACTTTACCTCAGTTTAATTTCTCATCTGTAGTCCCTCGACAGCTGAACAGGAAAGAATCTCAGATTCATGACACGATAGCAGGCAAGCAATTATTCCAGTCGCTTTTCACACATTCATACCTACTTCTGGGAGATGTGGACGTCTCTTACTCTGCAATTTGGTCAATAGCTCCAAATGATGTTCATTAACATCAGTGAAGCAGCATTAGGCTGGTAATGATTTTAAAGTTTATATATTCAGTCTTGCTTAAAATAACTCCTGCAGGGAAACTGATGAAATATTGGTATTCAAAACATGGCAGCAGGAACTTTATGTTTGATTGAAGGTAAAGTAATTCAATATTCAATTTTGTGCTGAGTGCAGACAAACACACACACACACACACACACACACACACACACACACACACAGATATAAGATACATGGTGGGTGACAACAAAAAGCAACAGGGGAATTTAATCAGTATTTAAATTGAAAAGAATTGGACTGTCATCACGGTATAATTTGAATTGTAAACTGTGTCTTTTCTATGCCCTAAGGTGTGTGTGTTTATGTATGTGTGTGTCTGACTCTATTGTTGTCCCACAGTTTTCAATTTGAGGGTCATTTGTTTGCATTATCCAGTTTTATGACAGGCGGGGAGGGAGAATGCCACTGTTGTATCTGATTCTAATTATTTAGCAGCTGTAAAACACTTGTCGCTGCCTCTCCTGTTTGCGTCCACCTCGTTTGTCAGACATCGTCTTTTTTTCTGGTTTCTTTCCTTCCCTGCTTCTCTCCTTGTTTTCTAACCTACAGGTAGAAGTGCCATTTAAAGGACAACAAGATTTGGAAAGTTTGTTTGTATGCTTTCTTACAAATAGTTAAATGAGAAGGTCAATAACCATTTCCTCTGTGACATGTTTAGCCTAGTTTAGCTAACTTTAAAAGTCTTGTCATTAGTGACCTTCAGTGGTTTAACTTCTCCCCATGTTGCAGTGATGTAGAAGTGTACTCAAGGGTGTGTCAGTACACCGTGACATCACTGTTGGGTGTGGCTGCAGGTGCAACCGAGCACACTTCTGACCATACACCAAACTGGGTGCAATAAATTTGATAGTGAAACACAGCTTTTAAGCCTGGCATTAAGTCAGAGGGAGAAACCGCAGTTAACAGGACTGCTAAGGGCTCAAAAAGAACTAGTTTGTATGAACTAGTTTGTACGACATGCAACAATTTGGGAAGGCAAAAGTGTCAATAGCTGTAGAAAAATGAAAAAAAGATGGCTTGAAGAAGTTCAAATCCTGTTTAGCTTCTCACATCTGAACAACTGTCCTGCCAGTGAATGTGGGTGTGAATGTCAAACTGTCAGTTTCATAAAGTTACAAACATTTTCAGACGACGTCCCCCAATTTCAACGCCGTAAAGGTGTGTGTGTGTTTGGCGGGGGTGTTCAGATGCTGTTTGATCATCTGACAAGCACTTCTAATGAAGCTTACTGGCCCCTCAACCCTCAGAGACAGGGTGAGGAGGGTGAGATGCTTCTCCCTGCCTTTAACGATCCAGTTGAGGTAGTTTTCCCGTGGCACATTCATCTTTGAAGAGACCCCAGGACAGACCCAGAACATACTGGAAGCATTATCCTGTCTGAGAACACCTTTGGATTCCACAGGGAGAGCTTGAGAATGACACTGGGTGGAAGGATATCTGGGATGCCTTGCTGCCACAGAGCGAACAGGGTCAGGCTCAGGCACCTTGTTGCGTCCTGAGGGCAAACACAGCCACTTCATGCCCCCACAAACCTTTGCACCCAAAGAAACACCATCTGCAGTCTCGGGGGCAGATGCCACCTCTCTCCATCTCACCATCTCTGTCTCCCTCGTTCCCCTGTTCAGAAATTAATCAGGCAACGTGTACTTGGGAAATGAGGTGACATTTTCCTATAATGAGAGCGATGGGTGGAAGGGAAGAAATCACTGCGTTTCCAGGGCCCGCCTTCGACAGAGATTGACATTTTCCATTACAGAGTCAAAATGTACATGTGTTGCTCGATCTGAGTTGCTATGTTTGTGTGTGTGTGTGTGTGTGTGGTTTAAGGTTCGTTTTGGCAGCAGACGGCAAGGAGGTCATCCATCTTGTTACAGCCACACAGTCTGTGTGTGTGTGTGTGTGTGTGTGTGTGTGTGTGTGTGTGTGTGTGCGTCAGAGTGTGTGCTTGGGCTCAAAAGCATGTGTGTGTGTGTGTGTGTGTGTGTGTGGAGAGAGTGGTTGTAAGGTGAAAATCCACGATTTATGGAAGGGAGTGGTGCTGGAAAGCTCTAGGTACAGCGACGCCTGTAAATCCTGATAAAAAAAACCTGGATAGAAGCAATTTAATGCCATCAATCTTCCTACCTGGAGGCTGTGATATATTGGCAGGTAGAAAGGAGTGTGTGTGTGTGTGTGTGTGTGTGTGTGTGTGTGTGTGTGTGTGTGTGTAAAGGAATTAAAGACGTAAGCTAAACTCATTCCTCAGGTAGACAAACCTGCTTTTAACAACTAGTTCAAATGTTAGTTGGCGGCCGCTTTGTGAATTTTACGCTATTACTAGCACACTTACTAGCTATAAACCATGCAGTAAATATCTAAACACACCTTGCATATACAGGACAAGTGTATATTATGTTCATAATGAAACATCTGAATATATTTAAACACTGTAATACAACTGTATTACTATGCTATAGTTTTATTTCTTTATACCTCCAAGTTATGTAAATGAAACATTACCATTCTTTGATTTAACTGCTCTCAACTCAGACATGCAGCCTGTGATGAGGGGTTGCAAGCAGACATCGCTTTGTATTATGGTTGAGATATTTAAATAAACTGTGTGGTCATGCAAGCCCACCAACAACCATGCATTTATGTATAACTTAGCTCTGAATCCAAGACATAATCTGACCATGAGTGCAGGCTGAAGGCTAAAAGAACAGCCTTGTGCTGCAGGCTCCCCTGAGGCAGATGCGACTTTACATTCACTTGCCCACAGGTTAATAAGAGTATGATTTATAGCACGGCAGAGCTCCATCTATCTAACCACAGCTAGTGTCACTACTCAGCTGTGCTGTTCTCCAGTAAACAGTACTAAATACTTCAGCAGCATCTCAAACAAAAGCCCCATGTAAACTACTGTTGTGTTTTTGAGAACAGTGAATGACACAAATGAGTTCATTTGCTCATCATGAAGCCAGTCAACCGAATGATCTGTGAATTCACTCACTCTTAATTCTTGTTTGTGTCGTATGATATCTCTCCTGGAGAGTTGGAGTTTTCCCTGGAAGCAAGTGTGAAACTGTGAAAACAGTACTGGACTGGAATGTCAATGACAGAGATTACAACTCAGAAAAACACGAGATGCCATAAACAAGAGTCAGACCAGTCGTACTGTAAACAGTACGAGTACGACAGAGACAAGAAAACTAAATTCACAAATGTGTCAAAATTAGTTGCATGCCAGGAAGAAACCAATCACCTGTAAAGATCAATATCAGGTCCTCATCATTAAAACACAGTCATAATGTAGTAAACATCCAAACACTCAAAGAGTAAAAGTAGCATGTTAACAACACCTACTTAGAGTGCTGTGTTAGCAACACATTAGCTTCAGATGGCTAGTATAATGGCTAGCTTGGCTAGCTGTAAACTGATCACAGAAAATTTTATTCTACTGAATCACAAATCAACAATCACAAAACAGCTGTAATAATCTGAATCAGATTTATTACCAAGTAGGTTTTCATGTAGAAGGAATTAGTTTGGGTGCATACAAGAGCAAAGATATATACAGATATTTAAATAAAACCACTAAAAGCAACAAGTCAATACAAAATCTAAATAGAGAATTTAGATAAGAACAAAATACATTTAGAAAAGAACTGTACAATAATTAGAAATGAATATAAATTAATAAATGAGTAACTAAACATAATTCTCCAACAAGGACATTTAGAGAGTAGATAGAAGATCAATAGTAGCTTTGTCATTTCTGACAAAATGGTGGACGTTGTATTAATCTGAATCTGTAAAAAGTAACTATAACTGTCAAATAAATGTAGAAGAGGAAAAAGTGCAATATTTCCCTCTGAAATGAAGCTGTGTATAAAATAACAGAACATGAAAATAGTCGAGGAAAGTACAAGTAGACATACTTAGTTCAATTCCACCACTGACATGTACACGTGTCTACCGGAATATAATGTTTACATGTTTATGTTTCCCATCTGGGCCACTGTCATCACTGATGTTTACATGTGTAAACATCTAAATGGAATATCCCAAGAGTTCATTGACAATATAATTAGTATGACAGCTTATTGTATGAAAGCTTAAGTCGTGAACTGGAGAAGTGATATTATGAGTAAACGTGGTAATGACTAAAAGAAAACAGTCTATGCTCATCAACAACTTTTCACATTATTCAATTCGTTTTGAGGATATTGTTTTAGGTGATACTTGTCAAGATGCGCTAGAAAGCCTCTGAATATTTTATCAAGGATATCTGACAAACAAGAATATTTTTTTAAATTGTAAACACTCACTTGGGAGTTATCTTTGCTCTGGATGGCAGAAACTTTAGAAAATATGAAACCTGATCAAGGTCACATGAATCATTTACATATTATTATTTAATTGATATTCAGTTTGATCCAAGACCACTTAGCTCCTCTCTGGTCTGCTCCAACAGTGCTGTGTGTGCAGATGAGGCTGCATCGACAGCGTTGTCGTTCTGTGTGACAGACTTGACAGGAGAGGCCTTGAGAAATGATTTAATTTACCTCCACAGGCACTAAATCACACCCAGTAAGAACACTTCACGCAAATACACACAAACCAATACACATTTGCAGCCTGCACACACACACTTAAGTGCACTTAGACATACACACAAAATCCAGCACCGGCAAAACTCCCACGCAGACATAAAGAGCTGGCACACCAATACATTGATAAGACAGTAACCAACGAGCTGCCTACACTGCTGTGTTGCTTTCTGTCTCTCTCCCAGATTCCTAACAGCTGTAATCTGATGGAGTGACATCATCCAAGCTGAGTGAGCGTTCACGCCACACACACGTACGACTTCAGCAGCCTGCGAACTCCAAGCAGATCCCCCAAATCCTAAAGTAAACCTTGGGTGCCTTTCGAATCAAGAACAGCGCGCGGGGACGGAAATTGCGGTTTATGCCACGTTCATGTCATATGGGAGTTAACGCAAGTGCCAGTTTCTCGCTTGTCAACAGCACTGATGCCAACATTCAAGTGGCGGTAATGACTGGGAAACAGATTTTTGGGGGAAAGCTTCAATACATCTGAAAGAAGTGCCTTAAAAAGTATGCAAACATGAATGCCTCATGCCAGCCACAGCCTGTCACAGAATGCAATTAAACCCACATTTAATGGGAGAATAAAGTGTCAGCTGGAAAAGTCTTGTGATGGGCATTGGCTATCCAAATGACATCAGTCTAACATCCCGCCAACTTTAAGCCCAGCGTCCACACGCCTCGTGACAGATAGATTAAGGTTTTGACAGCTGTAAGCCTTCAAAGCTCACACCTCAACACATTCTTCTCTGAACTTTTACTTTGCTGCTCTCTCTCTCTCTCTCTCTCTCTCTCTCTCTCTCTCTCTCTTCCTCTCTCTCTCTGTGTGTCTCTGTCTGTGTGTGTGTCTCTCTCTCACTGAGAATGACAGACCCCTGAGTGGCTGTCAAACAGACATGTCTCTCTCTGAAGAAACCCTACTCTCTTATTACACACACACACACACACACACACACACACACACACACACACACAAGTTGTAAAATGATTGGTGGGGGTGCCCCAGTAGCTCACCTGAAGCAGCGTGTGTCATTGCGGATGCCCCACCCCCCAACAATACACGGTCAAAGAATGAATATAAAATATAAATTAAAGCCGCCATTTGATAATTTTTTCTACATAAAGAAAAGTAAAAAAATCAAAACTGTTTAAATTTATATATTTATATTTTAGCCAACCGAAGGTAAAGTTGCCTCCACATCCCTTTACACGTTTGGTTTGTCTGCTCTTCACGTCTTCTGAGTTTCGTGGAACAACAGACAGCTCTGATACCTATCTGGAGTCACACACACCTTACATACGCACACACACACACACACACACACCTCCCCTAGCGCTCTGTCACCTTTGCCTATCATCAGCTTGTCTTGACTCCAGATGCAATCACTCAACAACAGCACACCGAACGCTTTCAGCAGAGAGACCCCAGCCAAGTGACTTCCTGCCACAGCAAACACCTGACGAACACGCACGCGCGCACACACACACACACACACACACACGCACCATAATAGTTCATAACTTCTTCTACACATACACACACTGTCTGCATGTACACAAATGCTGATACTTATATTTAGTTGTGCTCTTAAGTTCTTTTACATGTTCGCTGTCAGGTGACTTCTCTTCTTGGATGGACGTGAGACTCTTCTAGTGGAGTTTTATTCTTCTACTATTCTAGTTTTATTCTAGTGTCCTTAGAATTAAAAAGGAGCAAGTGCATGAGAAAACATATATGTATGTTTTTGGATAAAAAGTAAATCATTCAAGTAGAGCTAAGTTTAAAGTTCCTGATTAAAGTTTCAGAAGTTAAGATCAGATTCTGGGTCAGTATTAGAAGAATTCAGACTACTTTTGGCTACTTCTCCATGTGTTATCCACAGGAACTTACATTGGTAAAAAATACATTGCAACCACTGGCTTTAGGTTTGCAGCTCTGTTGTGCACTTTGCTGCTGTAGTGGGGGATTTAATGGACATGCATCATCTTGTTTCCACCATTAAAGGGTTTTCTTGTGAGTTTCTCCTCGTCTTCTCTGAGGGTTTCAGGAGTGTTAGGAAGCCTCTCCTCTCCTCTGCAGCAGGGAGGGCAGGCAGCTTTGTGATAACCTTGCCCTGTCATTGCGTTCTTAGAACAAATCTGCTCTTATCAGGATCTTGTAGCAGGCAGCAAATGCAATTTCCCAGCTCCCCCGGCGGGCGCCTGCCTCAAATCCTCCACGGGCAATCTGCCTGTGTGATCTGACGTCTTTAAGAGGGACTTGAACCGAGGCGGCATTAACCCATCTGACAACTAGCTCTGCCTCTGACAAAGTGTCAGCCTCGCCCAGTGCGCTCCCTCACTCTTTCTCTTTCGTTTTCACACTGATTGCTTTCTGTCTCTTTCGGTGTATTAGCATCTCTCGTGTCCTCTCTTACTGTCCTTCTTTCTCAGAGGGGCCACCTGTCTGTTCTCAGGCCTCAGATCACAGCACTGTATTAACGTCTCTTGTCTATCATGTCCCTCTCCCTCCTCTCTCTCCACCACATCGCAGGCCACTTCTCTGTTCTCACCAAGTCTTGTTTCTCCACATTACAGCAGATCTGTTCAGACAGACGTCTGTCAGCGCATCATGTTTCATGAGTCGTGTTTCATGGTGTGAACCCTGTGCTTCAAATAAACTACCTGTACGCTTCATGCAAGGGCAAAGAATCAAAAACAGGCGTAGTCATATTTTTTTGTTCTCGATTGTACCAATTCTTTATTTTATGTTAATTTTCACAGAAGTCTTCTTCACTAACATGCTACATGAACAAAGAGAGGAGAGGAAACAACGTACATCTGAGAGATGTTAAAGCCAACTTATAGACTGGGGTTGTATTAGAGCAGTGGAGCCCTTTGCAAGGTGGGAGTAAGTTGAACAGGGCTCATGTTAACCTAAAATCACACAGTAGAGCAGTTTGGGCAGCAACAAATTGACTTAAGTTAATATGTCTGCTCTCACTTAATGCTTACAGGCTCTTCTGTCTTACCAGAATTAAATTCTGGCAGTAACAGTCACAAACGGAAAGCTGGAAAATAAAGATAGAAAGAAAATAGTGCAGAGAAAGCTGAACAAATGAAAATAGTAAAAACACATTTTGTTTGCTGTCTTTGCTATTTTTTTTTAAGTGGCCAAGTAGCAAAATCCTCAATCTTATTGTCTATTTTGTTGCTGTGTGTGCACTCTTTGTGCTTACAGCCACACTAGCAGATCTACAAGGCTGGACAGATAAAACAATTGAGATCAGAGGCAAATTGAAGTTTGCCTCTGATCCTCGGCAGTCATGTGTGGAAATATTGTGTAGTGTTTTTTGTGAGCTTGGAAGAAAGGTTAATATTAGCTCTGAAACGATGAGTCAATCGACTGAAGAAAATCTGAAACTTATTTTTATAAACAATCAATTGTTAAAGTCCTTTTTCAAACAAGAAATCAAAACTTTCCCAAGTTAGAGTTACCAAGTTGTTAAAGATTTGCTCACGTTCTTTGTCTTATGCAAGAATAAACTGAATGTCCTGTTTTTCACAAACAAGCACCGTGATAACTCCACCACAAACTGGACACACAACTCTTGTTAGTTTTCATAGACCCAATTAAAAATCTGGTGATGAATGTGAAGTGGCAGATTAAGGATTAGTTGCAGCTCTAGTTAAGCCAGATTTCAAGAACAATGTTTACCTGCTGGTGGCGCTACATAAAAAGTCAGAGGAGTCACCAAATTAAGATTCATCCTCTGGTGACCATGAATGTCTGTTCCAAATTTTATGATAAATCATCCAATAGATTGGTGGATTGTGCGACCCACCATCATCATCATCATCATCACGCTGCCAGCATGGATAAATACATGTAAGATGCTAAACTAGGTGTGAGTGTCTAAATGGACATTATTACTTTACATTTTGTATGTATGTGCAAAAGCTCTGATTTCTCCATTATATACCTTTCATGCAAAAACACCTGATTAAGTCGACAGGAACAAAAGCAAACTCGTCATCTCTCAACTCTCTGGTCCTGGCAATCGCATCGCTGCAGGAGCCTGACAGCAGCCAGATGAAAGCTGGTGTGACTGAGAGATCAACCCTCAGAGAGATCATGTGGTGCCACTGATGAGATGCCGCTCTGGCGCTCCCTCGATGGTAACTTGCTACTCTCTGATATGAAACCAAGAAAGAAAACTGGACAATAAATATCATATACAAGTGTGTCCAGCTTTCCCCCAAATACTTTTCATAATTGGTTGTGCTGTAAGTTGTGTGAAGTAACTAAATCATAGTCTCAGGTGATTAAATATACTGTAAAGATCACTTCCACTAAAGAAACATTTACTTATTGGTTGTCTTTACAAAAGCGAGATGAATCATTTAATAAATCACTCGCCTTTAATACCGAGCTAGCTTAGCATAAAGACAGGCTAAGTGCCTCTTGACTAGCGCTAGGCTAACTGCTTTGTAGCTCTAGCTCCATACTTAGTGCAAAGTCAGAAGATGGTGTCGAACTTCTCAGCTGTCTCTCAGAAAGAAAGAATCCTACCAAAATTAAACTTTATGTGTTGAAAGTGAATATTACCTTTCCATAACGTTTCTGGTTGAATTGATGTGGCTTTTAGCAGGACATCTCTAAATACGAAATTAAAGTCATACACGTGCCAAATGTCATATCAATACTAGTTCACGTAACACAAACTGTGTGTCTGTCAGCCATTGTCATCAGACGTGGGAGGAGGGAAATCGTCTATTTGTGGCCCAAGCAGAGAGTATGGAGTAACCCAAGAGCTTATTAAAGGTTTAAATTAGCTGCTATTCTTCTTAAACATGGTGCAGTTTTAGAAGAACACATGCCTGTACACCCTTTATAGAGCTAATTGGCACAGATACATGCTGATTGGCTGAAATGATTAAATGCGTCTGGTCTCACGTCCCAGTCGTGACAGAATACGAACCTCCTGTTGTGAAACAGCGGGTAATGGAGAAAGGAAGAAATTATTCAAATTTGTTGGAAATCCAATCTGTGGTACTGGCAGAACTTGACAGCATATGCTGACCGGTGCACCGCGCTGCATGATGGGAGGTTGTTCATGTTGTTGATACCATGTTCAGGTAAGCAGCAAATTCTGTGTGCGTTAATTAATGTCAAGACATATCTGACTCCATACTGTAGTCCTGAGCAAAAGGCTAACATCGGCATGCTAACATGCTCAGGAAGAAAATGCTAACAAGCTGATGTTTAGCAGATATAATGTTTACCATGGTCACCATTTTGTGTGTGTTAGTGTGCTAACATTTGCTAATTAGCTGAGGCTGATGGGAATTTCATTAGCATGTGTTTAGATATTAACATTCATCGATTAGAAAGTATTGGACAAAAATGAAATTTTGACCTGAGGATGGCACTAAATGATTAAAAGTTACGGGATTACCAAAGATATCACAGTTTGCACAGTTGACGAGATATTTCTGTCTTCAAAGTGGTGAACTAATCAACCTACCGACTGACACTGCCACCCGAGAGCCGCGTTATTATAGCACGTTATTATATAAAATGAAATATCCACAAATTGACAAATATAAGAAAACCATCTCCACCTGAGGTGCCTCACCTGGTGATTTATGAAGTCAAAGGGAAGTTTTAAATCAACTTTCCCTTCGCTTAGCACTGCTGAGATAATAAAACACACTAAACAGCACATTACATTCACAAGCTGTTCAGCGCTGTCCTCCTCACAGCCTCTCCTGATGGAGGCAAAGTCAACGATCAATTCACTCACAATTATGAAAGTTATTTTGGCCCCAGAGAGCACTCACAATGTGGAGAGAGCGAGAGAGGAAGTTTACCCATCCTGTCATCTTAATTCAATGCAGATTTACCTTTCACAATCCTAAAAAGCCCCACTGAGGACGGCAGAAGTTCATTTGGCTTCGGGTTTTGTTTCTGAGCCTCTGCCACAGTTTGCTAGCAGACAGGATGTTGGCTGGGAAACGCAACTCGACAAGAGGTGTTTTCACTCACTTTATGCTTGTAAGCTAGCAAGTGCTGCAAATGCAAAGTGTGTTGTATTATTTGTTTATTCAGTGGTGTATTTTAGTGATTGAACAGCCTTTCTTTTCCCTTCAGGGGCGGAATTAGATAAATAATGAGACGTTTAGGAGGGCAGTGCAGTACATAAGCCTTATCTTTACTCTTTGCCACTTTATGAGTTGACTGTCTTCAAGTTAATAGAGAACTTTGCAGGCCAGTAAAACATGGATCCTGCAGTCAAACAGCAATGACACTTTATTAAAAAAGAGGTTAATAAGGCCAGCGAATTGTAACTGTCAGCACAACTATTTCCTGATTTACAAAGAAAGAATGGAAGCAATTTCCTCTCTTAAGACTCACAACTCTTAAATAAATAAAATATTCTAGAAATAGAAAGATTACACAAAGACTTAATCATCCACACTGAAACCCCCCCAGTTCCTGTTCTTTCCCGCACATGCCTCAGCCGGACGTAATCATGATTTGTAGTTTTTTTTGTTATTTGAACCTTTTAAATTGGTCAAAGGAGAGAAGTTGAGAAAAGTGGGGAGTGGGGTTAAGTGCTACACGTCAATTTATTTTTGGGACTTAAGTAGCCTTATATTGGACCTAATGATTAAAATGATAGTAATTTAAGTTATAATTTTTCACAGGTGGAATGTAAAATGTTTAGATGACCTATAATTCTGGTTCGTGGCCACTGCACTGAATAACAGCACTTAGCTACACTAAGATAACTGGCTTCTGGCTGCGGCTTGACAGTGGTGATATTCTCATCTAACTCTCAGCAAGAAAGCAAATGTGTATTTCCCAAAATGCTGAACTATTCCTTTAACAAATGAACCATTTCATGCACAACATGCTCCAGTAACAACGATGTACTGGAATATTAGGACGTGTGCCACTTCTGTTGTCCTCTGTCAAACTACACGATGCATAAACCCACAGAATCACCAGGGTGTCCAACGAACAGCAAAGTACTTCTAGAATATATTACAGACATCAACATAATAAATAACACAGTTGTGCCTGTAGAGGACTACCTGTCTGCTGTGTTTACTCCACCTGTTCTTTCTCTGAATACAAATCTAATGTTCCAAAATCTTGACTCAATAAAAAAAACGCACCAAGCTAGTTCCACTACAAACACTTCCGCACACACACACACACACACGTGCGCCACTTCAATTAGATTCTATTGGATTTTATTAAATCTTCCTTGAGCTTTCACTTCACGGCAGCATCCATCAGAGGATTATTATTTATCTTGCTGTCGAGAACTGGCAGCTCGTGGAATCCCACAGAGACTGAGAGGAAAAGTGTGTGTGTTTGATGATGTGTATGTGTTACAGAAGCACTCAGCTGTATGCATGTTATATGTGAGTGTGTGTGTGTGAGTGTGTGAGAACTCTCTTAAAGTGGGAATTCATATTCTGGCTAATTGCAGACGTGAGCACAGTATATTAGATCCATGCATGTCTGTGTTATGCAAATATAGTTAAAAATGCAAATGTTTTCATTCGGCTCTAATCGCTGATCTTAGAAGAGCTTATCTCTTGACGTATTATAGAATAGAAAAAGAGGAATATATTATCAATAATTGGCGATTAAGAATACTGTAATTAGCACTTATTGTTTGGCCTTGGTGTTTCATGTGTGACCAGTGTGAGACCGCTGAGCTCATCCGCACGGGCAAGTGTTGAATATACTGAATATGCACATGAACCCGTTACACCGCAGATGTTGTTGCCAGATGCATTTTAATGTTGCTGACAATTTGTGTTTTAAGGTGTGAAGTAAAAGCTAATTCATGTTAGTCAGTTCCCCAGAGTCACTAAATAAAATTTTAAGATTTTGTAGCCAAAAGTGTTCCATACGTCTGTGTGTACATCTTTATTTGTGATGGAAGAAGTACTTTGATCTAGATTTATTTACGTAAAAGTACAGACATCACAATGTAATAATACTCCATTACAAGTGAAAGTCCTGCATTTAAAATCCTACTTAAGTAAAAGTACATAAATGTCACCAGAATGTACTTTATTTATAGAAAATAAATGTACACTATTAATATTGATATCTGATAATTAATACTGATGAATCAGTAGCATGTGAGTAGCATGTTACTGGTGTGGCTGGTTGAGGTTGAGCTAGTTTTAACTACTTTATATACAGTTAGGTCATTTAGTCAAGTGGCTCTCAACATAGGGGTTGGGCCCCATGCAAAGGGTCACAAAATAAATCTGAGCGGTTGTGAGATGATTAATAGAGGAAAGAAGAAAAAACAAACATGTATAAAAAAATACTTTGCAAAATATTGGATAATTCTTCCTCTTTGGGCCTCAGGACAGTAACTTAAATTCAACCATCTAAGAAGTTTAGAGGAGAAATGTGTCTTTGGTGGAACTGTGGACCACTCGGACATCTGAAATGTGATGAGGGGAAGAGGGTCGCTGGCAACCACTGAGTTAAATGCTTTGGGTTTTATAAGCTTATCATGTGTTTTTATGACGAATCTTAATCTGAAAGGTAACCAAACCTGTAGAATAATGTTATTAGAGAATAAAAACTACATTTCCATTTGATTTGCAGTGGAGTAAAAGTAAAAAGTATCTCAAGTGTTTTCAAGTACAGTAAATGCACTTAGTTACTTTCCAGCACTGACAGACAACCTCACTCCTCACT
Organism: Nannoperca australis; assembly: GCA_036023655.1. NCBI lineage: Eukaryota > Metazoa > Chordata > Actinopteri > Centrarchiformes > Percichthyidae > Nannoperca > Nannoperca australis. The sequence continues at coordinate 1,018 of JAVQJD010066910.1, read as the reverse complement.
GCTGCAAAGAGAACAATACGCAGAGATGATCATCGCTGCTCTCTTCCTACATTAAAATATCCTTGTGTAACATTGTGACCCCACTGAGGCATCAGATTGTCCCCGTGGCCCTGGCTGTTCACAGCGGTTACACTGGGGACTGAAGCACTGAACAACGTGGGGACTTCAGTGACCAGTTTCACCTGAGGAACATATCAAGAAAGAACAAAAGCTTAGAAATGAAGTCTTCTTTTCCTTCAGTTGTGCTCCTTCGGGACATCTTAATGGTATTTCAGCCTGGAAGCTGTAATTTCCTTCAAATCGCTGAAACTCGCTGGTGAATTTGTGTCTAATTTATGGGTGATATTTGATTCCAGTTCCTGTGGTTTGAGAAGTCTTTACCTATGAAGATGGACTCTCTTCCTTTCCTCTCTAACGTGTCAATAAAGAAGGAGGTGTGTGGTTGGAGGGGAGAAACTAATCTTCTTCATGATGGGAACCCTGAAATGCTGTGCATTTCTACATCTTTGAGAAAACCTTTAAATGTGTACTAATTGGGTTCTCCTGGACTCTCCTCAGGGGTGGCTGGCATGCCCAACATTTGACACTGAGTGCTGCTTCCCATACTGTATGTAAATGTCTCCGCCTCCAGCACAGCGCTGACAAACAGGATCTGCTGGAGCAAACAAGCTGAATCCGTCAAAATACCATTACCTAAGGTTAGGTGCTGAAACATTATACACCAGGGTCCCTTTTTCTTTCAATCAATTCCCTACATATAGACCTCCACAAACCCCTTCGGGCGCAGCACCAGGCCACCATGCACCTGTCACACACACACACACACACACACACACACACACACACACAAAGTAAAGGAATAACAGGCCAATCTTAAAGGAACAAAACTAAACATACTTCACTTCTGGTCATAAAACAGTAGCCGTCTGCTGCTTTTGTTTCCCAGCAGCTGCCACAGGTCAGAAAGCAATTTATTGGGGTGTTGCCCTCCTGCATGTGTGTATGTGAGGGCGTGGGC
>JAVQJD010066897.1:0-25977 GCA_036023655.1 Nannoperca australis | reverse complement strand
AATGTCTTGACTCTATTTTCTAATCATTTCACAACGTATGGTGGTGAATAAGTGTGACTTTTCATGGAAAACACAAAATTGTTTGGGTGACCCCAAACTTTTGAACGGTAGTGTATATTTATTATTTAAAGGATAATAAATGCCTTCTAAATTATCCTCTGACTTGTTTTTAAAAGAGCATTATGCAGGTTATAGCACACTGGCAAACACAGTTTATTATTTTGCCCCACAGGAATGTCTGGTGCTGTCAATCCTGCCTCGCTTTGTTGCCTTGGAGATGATCGCTGACATGAGCTCTTTTGAAGATGAAGTCAATCCTCAGGAGTTTCACAAGATCTATATCCACCAGTACAAAGATGTCAGGTACACAAACACACACACACAGACATACATAATGTCAGTATTTACAAGGCTTATATTCGAGGATTTTAGAAAATAGGTTTCTCATGGATGGCTTTTATGTTAATGTTGCTAATGATATTATAGGAAACTCTTTGCATTCAATATTGTACATGTTCATTGGAACCAAACACTCAACATACACATAAATGTGAATGTTGTTAGCATACCACTTCTTTTATATCTCTCTCTCTCTCTCTCTCTCTCTCTCTCTCTCTCTCTTTCTTTCTTTCTTTCTTTCTTTCTTTCTTTTGCAGCATCCTTTTTGCAGACATCAAGGGCTTCACTCTGTTGTCCATGAACCTGTCGGCCCAGGATCTGGTCCGAACCCTCAATGAGCTCTTTGGACGTTTTGACCGACTGGCAGATGTGAGAATTTGAGCTCTTTTTTTTTTTTTTTTGAGATAACGTATATTTATCTTCTCTGTCTTGTCTCTTCCTCATCACAGGAGAATCACTGCCTGCGGATAAAGATACTGGGAGACTGTTACTACTGTGTGTCAGGGGTTCCTGAGCCACAGCGCGCCCATGCCCGTCATTGTGTTGAGATGGGCCTGGCTATGATCAACACCATACGGTACGGTCTTAGCTCGTTGGAATACTTAATATCTAATAAGGGGTTATCATGCTGTCCCCTGCAAATCAATGGTCTATTTAATTTCACAGATTTGCATTTCAAGACAGGGTTAGTCTAACATGGTCACTTTACTACCCACCGACACCAGGTATGTGCGGAAGCAGCTGGACTTTGACATGGAGATGAGGATCGGGATCCACTCGGGCTCTGTCCTGTGTGGTGTGCTGGGCCTGCAGAAATGGCAGTTTGACGTCTGGTCCTGGGACGTGGGCATTGCCAACATGCTGGAGGCCGGGGGCATACCAGGGTGAGTGGCCCCTGCTTGCTAGTACCAGCCAGCAGCAGAGTAATCCTTTGACGTAACACATTGTGTATGATTTGGAGAAAATTTGGAAACTTCCAACAATAATTTTCTCTGCTTCTGTTCTCTCTCATCCAGACGCATCCACATCTCAAGGGCAACTCTGGACTGCCTAGAAGGCACCTACAAGACAGAAGATGGCCATGGCCGTGACAGAAGTGAGTTTCTGCTCAAACACAACATCGACACTTTCCTCATCTGCCCCCAGGAGGAAGGGAACCAAGTTGACCATGCCGAGCCCCCCAAAGTCCAGAAAACGAACCGAACCTGGAGACCAACTATGCCCTTTGGGAACATCACTGACATGAACAGTGTAGGTGCAGGAATACAAAATGGAAGTTTTGTTGGTCCTAAGTTGTGAGATATTCACCGGCACCAACCTGATTTATCTCTTTTCTTGCAGATCCTGGCCTCCTTTACCAACGGCTCGCTGCTGAACATATGGCAGTCCACCTCCAAGGAGATCAACAAACGCATCAAACATGCCATTGAGGTTCGAAGCAGTGAGCGTATGCAGAGGGAGCACATCACTCCACTGACCCTGGTGTTCAAAGACACACACATCGAAGACAAGGTAAGCAGGTGTAAACCCTGGTTCAGGCGGTTTTTGGTAAGAGGAAATAAGTTGATGCCACAGAGTAAATGATGATGATGATGATGATGATGATGATGATGACTGGGATCTTGATTTGATCTCTTTCGGTTGGCCCAGTTCTCCCAGATGAGAGATGAAATGTTCAACTCCAACCTGGTCTGCTCCTTCATCATGCTCCTCTTTCTCATGGCAGCCCAGGCCCTCGTTCCTGCGCCCAGGTCGGAAGGATTCGCTTTTTTTTACTTTGGTGCCACCTGGAAGTCATATTGAGAATGAAATGTTATTTGAAGTACACATTGTCTTAAAGTCACACTTTTATCAGAGCATTTGTCGAACACTTACTGTTGTTTCTTCATCCCACCCTATGATTAGAATTTTCCCCACTTCACTCACTTCCTTCCTCTTCCTCCCTTGTTTTTCCTCTTGCAGGCTGTTTCCAGTCGCCCTCCAGTTCTCAGTCTTTCTGCTCGCCTACTTGCTACTGCTGCTGTTGGCTCTGGCTGAAGAGTTCAGGTGGACTCCTGCAGCACTGCAGAACTTCTGCTGCTGGATCCATGAAAACAACAGTGCGCGCAACCTCCTCACCCTCGCTGCCATTGTCATCAACTTTGGCTTAGTCGCTACTGACATGGTGAGAGCCTAAACTACACAGGGACAGATTTGTATACATGATAGCGTTGAATTAAGTTTTTTTAAAGTTTTTTTCTGCCACAACTTTTCTTTTTATGCTGTACAATTTGTGTCTGCTCTTTAGAGGTGGAGAATTTCTACAGAAAACTGGACCTTGCAAGTTACATTAGCGTTAGTCAATCTAGTAGAAAGCACTCTTATCATATCTGCTCTTGTTATTTGCATGATAAATGTATGACTGTAAACGCATAAAGGAGAGAGGTGCACCTCCCTGCTGACATGTAAAGAGTGTCGCGGATGACCAGGCACTGATTAGCACTTGAATCCAAATATAACCAAAGTGTACTAAAACCAGCTCGAAACTTTAATAATTCCAAATAAGAAATCTGTTTTATTGTGTTTTATTGTGCTACTCCTGTCAAATGTTTTATGTGTTTTGTATCTTTTCTGTCCAGATATGGTGCATTCTCACAGACACAGGAGAGGCTGATGTGATGGACAGAACCAACACAGAGTCACTTCCACTCAGCCTCTGCACTTGCCCTGAGGTAAGGACATTTAAATGTGTACATTCAGCAACATACAACAACAATATCATCACAAACATCTGGTTAAAAAAAAAAAAACTGACTAAAAGTTATGTCAGTACATTCTTCGTGACTCCATCTGCCTCCTCAGGTCTTTGTATTGAGTGGTGTGATTGCCATGGTGACTTGTGCCGTGTTCCTGCGTCTGAATTCTCTGCTGAAGCTGGCGGTGTTGCTGCTGGCGGTGGCTGTCTACTCCCACCTCATCCACCTGGCTTTCCTCACACTCACACGCCAAGATATGCTGCACAGGTCAGTGCCAGCTCAGGCTTTGGGCACACAATGACTTTTACAGGGTTTGTTTTTCTACATTCAGCATGTGCTTGCTTTTCTGGTTATATACTACGACTGTACTAATATTGTACTGAACATCTCTTTAGCTAATTTACATCCGTATACTCCCCCTCTCTTCATTAACTTCTGCACAGGTCTCACTATGTCAGGAGAACAGGAATTTCCATTCTTCTCATGGTCATGTTTATTGTTGCTATCTTCTACAATGGACGGCAGGTACTGTTAAACGCCTGCTGCTGCAGTATTTGTATTTGCAAAATCTGTATTTCTTTTTTAGTTGTGCAATGCATCAAAGTTTCTAGCCTGCATTACTGAGAGCAGACCTGTTGACTGCCTAACTGGGTTGATGGGAAAAGGAGTGTGTGGCACACAGGGAGGTGACCTCTGATAGTTTTATCTACCCTTTACTTTCCAGTGGGAGGCCACTGCCAGACTGGACTTCCTGTGGCGTCTGCAGGCCCAGCAGGAAGTGGAGGACATGAGGGAATTGAGGGAACACAACGAGTGTCTGTTGCATAACATCCTGCCGTTGCATGTGGCGCGACATTTTCTGGACCGGAGCAAGAATGATGAAGTGAGGAAAACGTGACCTCACCTTCCTGCACTATGTTTTTCATTGCTTTTATACGGAGGGCACAAAAATATAGAAAATAGGGAGAATATAAGTCTAATTAAGATTTATTTTTATTTTTTATGTTGGTTACACTGTTGTAACGTGTGTATGAGTATTTTATTGTTGCTATGGTTTTAACATTGTTAATGATCTTCATAACATTAATAATAAAATAAATGTAAAACTAGCACGTCAGATTACTTAAGCAACCTTATTTTCTTATGTTGTTTGGACAGACTTGTTATTTACTTAATGCACACATTTTGTACAGTTTTTATTGTAATTTATTGAACTGCTGAACTTTGGGAACAACAGCTGACCTCTTGCCTTCATAACTAAATGTTGTATCGAATAAATCAGTTTATATACCTGTCAAACATAGACGTTTTTAAGAAGACACCGTCAAGATGAAAGCATATGACACCATTTTGGTTTCAGGAGCTTTACTCCCAGTCCTATGATGAAGTCGGTGTTATGTTTGCCTCCATTGCTGGCTTCAATGAGTACTTTGAGCAGAAAGAGATCAGACATGAGGGAGTGGACTGCCTCCGACTTCTGAATGAGATCATTGCTGGCTTTGATGAGGTGAGTAAGAGACTAAAAAGTGTGCCATGTACAGTACATGAAGTCTATTTTTTGACATGTCAAAATCCAAGGAAATAAAGTGAAATAGTATCGCATTGCTTTTGAAGGGTAATTTGTGCAAAGTAGTATAGTATATATGAACAGTATATTTCTGTGTACTGTAAACAAGAGCAATAAAAACATGATATGTATACATTTGTATTAGAAGATTTCTGTTTGCACCTGCCATTTTATCTGCTAGAACTAAATAAGGCAGAGGGGTTTATTTTAGAACACGCTGTTGACAAATAGGATTGCTACCCATTGAATTACTCAGCTGCAATTTATGAGCTCAGTGTGTATCTTTACCTCTTTATCTCTATCTCTTCTGAAAGCTGTTGGATGAGCCATACTTCCACTATGTGGAGAAGATAAAAACCATTGGGAGCTGCTACATGGCAGCCTCTGGCTTGGCTCCAGACAGACAGGTGGGAGGTCCTCTCGTACACCTTCTGCTAGTTTTTTTTGTTATGTTTTGACTTAATTTGCTCTTCCACCATTCATTCTCCCCCTGTATCTAACTATCCATTTTTCTCTGTCTTGCTCTCTCTCTCTCAAGGCGTCTATGGATGAATGGAATCACTTGAGCGAGCTGGTTCTGTTTGCGTTGGCAATGCAAGAGACCTTGAAAGAGATTAACAGGCTCTCTGCCAAAAACTTTCAGCTGCGTGTGGGTAAGTGGCTAAATGGCTGACCTCCTACACATACACACACACACACACGCTCATATAAACATTGGATGGTTGATATAAACTGCTCTCTGCAAGGATTCCTGGTGTCGAAGACTTAATACTAGATAATTCTTAAGTCTTAATTCTTAAGTAAATGACTTGTCTGTGTTGCACTGAAAAAGGCATCGCCCATGGGTCGGTGGTGGCAGGGGTGATCGGTGCCACCAAGCCGCAATATGACATCTGGGGGACAACGGTGAACCTGGCCAGCCGCATGGACAGCACAGGTGTGAGCGGACGCATCCAGGTGCCCGAGGCCACGCGCTGGATCCTGGCAAAATGGGGTTTCGTCTTGGAGTTACGTGGAGAAATCTTTGTCAAGGGGGTGAGTGGCTGAAACATTGTTTTCACTGTTGCCAGTGGTGGTTATTCAGTGCGTTTCATTTACTGTCATTTGTCCTTAAACACAAGTATAGTGAATGGAGAACCATTTGGATGCCCACATGTTCTAAAATACGGTGGAACTGATGCTACTGGATATCCACAACAGTCGGTCAGGTTTGTGCAGAGATGACTTTAGGGACAGGTAATGGTCAGGCTCTCGGGCAGAAAACTGAAAAATGGCAACACAAGAAAGACCAATACTGAAGATCTGAACAAACAGGGGAACTCATGGCGTCTTCATATATGCTCGTGTTTGTAAATGTTCTGATTCTCATGGTTCAGGTTCACATGAGTTTGAAGCAAATGTTACCTTTGTATGTGTTGTTTCTTGACAGCATTAAAATTCACTAAACTCAAAAATCATTCATCAATCCTTTTTCACAGCAGACATTTTGACATGTCACCGTAGGAAAAGCACAGGCGTAGATACTAAAAATAATGATGACTCAATACCATTTAGCTACTTCAGTTTTAGATACCATTGAGCATGCTGGCTCGATGTCACACTGTCATGACTTACTGGGCCACTTGAATAGAACAACGCAATAGTTACTGTTGTTAGTAACACCTGTGTTTCACATACTATTACATGTCAGAATGTCTGCTGTGATTCTAATACACAGAATTTACCTATGGATATACACATATGTATAAAGTTTGATAGGCCTTTTTCTTTTCTTATTGATGCTGTTAGTTACATCTGACCTAACTAAGGTCCACCTAACTTCAACTTGAGAAAAGGTCTAATCAGTCAGAGTAGCTGGAAACACCTGTGTCTGGGATCAGGAGGTATGGAGTGGACAACCCTACTTAGCACAAGACGACAACTAATGCAACGGGGACACCTACTGGTGAAAAGACACAACACACAGGGAGTTGCACTACTGTTCAGGAAGGAGACATTAGCGCATGGAATGCGTAGATATGAACGCACTGTAAACCGTGTTTGTGAAGAGGTTTTCATAATAAATATCGCAAGGGTCTGACGCTCTCTGACGTCTGCTGTCATTGTAGGTGAGCGAGCGTCAGGGTAAAGTCCGCACCTACTTCATCAGCACCACGGGCAGCAAGAGGACCAACGTTGGAACAGATGGCCACCTGGGGAGGCAGACAGGTGGACGCATAACGCTAGCAGGAGTGGTGTTTGGTCTCGTCCAGGCCAGACACAAGGAAAAGAGGAGAGAGACCAATGGGGGGTTCAGTCTGACTCCCTGCACCCTGCCGTGCTGAGGGGACTTTTAAGGTCAGATGACTGCGGGTAGAGGAGGACACAGTACAGCCATATTGTTTCTACTGGTTTGCAGTTTGTTTATTTATGTTTTCATGCTTTGCCATAACTAAATTAGCTGCACAAGCAGAAACAGCATGTAGCTGTTAGCCATAGACTCCCAGTCCTACCAGAGCCTTTGTCCCTGTTTCCTCTAAGACTGTGTCCTCCACAGCTTACCTGTCATCTAAAATAGAAATATTAAAAGTTCTGGTCTTAATCAACACATAAGTGAACTCATCCATGGGCGGATTTCACATGGAGCAGTCTGTTAGAAGGACCCAAACTGTCCTACTGCCCTCTTTTCCATAAGTCTGAATAAGCATCTTGGGGACACTATTTTGTGTTTTTTATTGCCATATCTACACATTATAAGCACAGTTTTCAGTTAATTGTGTACAAACCTAACAAAAGGCCATCATGTCTTTAATTTTGCTGGAATAATACTCCAGCAAATCCTTTTGTCTTAAAGCCAAAAACACACAATACCTCAGCCAGCTCAACCACTGATAGACTACCAATGGCCTATACGATGCTGACCAGTGTTTTTTACTGTGTTATCTTGTATCATCCTCACACATTTTCCAGCACATTTTATGCTGTGAGTTGATTCATTCTTACTACTAAGCCCCTGTTACCCAAGGTTTCAAAATATCTGTTAAAGTGGGATTTCGGTCGCTGTATTTCACACTCTCAACATAATTCAACAAACAGAAGTCCCATTATTTGTGAATGGAATGCTGCTTGGTTTCATATTGTACTTTATTTTTCTGTAAATACCTTTCACCTGTGTATAGCTTTCATGCCATTGGGACTGTCAATGTTGCTCTGGATATCGGAGATGTTTCTGTTACAAATCACACTGTAGCCAATTCAGTTTTGCCTCAGCACACTATCACTTAGCTACAGTCATGTTTCCATTTTAGCTGTGAAACTGTGTTTATCTGCTGAACCAACTTTAATGCCAAACCACCTCTCATGGCTCTCCTTTTCTTGTATACTAAAACCAAAGAACACATAAAGTTGTATTTTCATGTAATAATGTGTTATATTGTACCCTGATGCATATTGTCACTGTCATGTAAAGAAAATCCCTTGTCACTGCTAATTATTGTGTTTTTTAAAAATATATTTCAATTGAAGAACAATAAGCTCCTCTATGGGACTCCCTGAGGACTTTATTCAGTTATTGGGTACATAAAACCATTTCAAAAACAGAAACTCATATATATTATTTTTGCTTTTTTCATAATTTTTACTAAAACATTTCATAGTTTTAGTAAATATTTCTTCTAATAAAACCAGTAAGTACAACAAATCTGAGTGGTGTTGCATTTCAATTGTGCATCATTCTGATGCAAGTAGCTGGCTTTCCAAAAAGCAACATTTGGCCCTTTTGCACAGTATTCTGCATACTTTCCTACTGATGGACAAGTCTGTATTTTAGTTTATTGCGGTCTGCCAAATGTTGTTTTGTAATGTCAGTATCTCTGGATATCTGAGTAAGGAATAATGTTTAAAAATGTTTTTTAAAAACCTCCAGTAGAAGCTGTGAATGATAACATGCCAGCATCAGTAACCAGGAAGCAGATTGATTTTTACTGCACAACCCTTAGGTTTTTTAAAGAACTAGAAACAGGAGCCTTTCCGCACCAGCCAAGCAGATAGGCCACACCAGCTCAAGCCCTCTTCACTTAATGCAGCTGAATGAATCAACAAAGGCACAACCCAGGCTTAGGTATGTGAGAGGTTTAGGAATGAAAACATATCCGACCACACCCACAGAAAATAATGAAGACTATAATAGATATGCAGAAAGTTAAAAATGCAATGTGAAAAGAGTGAATACATGGAGGGGCATGCTTTAGCAGACAGGGCTATTAAATATTATAAGTTTTGTTCAATTTTGATGTTGTCAACAATACCAACACTGCTTCTGACGTCTCTTCCCTTCAGAGTCTGGACGACTTCCTCTGGCTCGATTAGTTCTGGCTGCGACTCGCGCGGGTATTCTACGGCCGACTTCTTGATCGTCTATTAAGAAAGAGGAATTACTCGGTACGGTTTACTTATGGGTGTGAATTGGGCGATTTACCTCTATGTTCTTACTTTTAGATGAAGAATCTTAAATTCTGCTCAAATCAGCTGTTATTATTAATAATTTTAAATGTAGATATTTAGATATAATTTAAGAAAGGGTTTAGCAGCCACAGGGGCAGTAGCTAGGATTTTAGACATTCTGATCCACATAAATCCAAAAACTGCCAACAAGAAAACATCTGCTGTTTCAGTGTCTTATCAAATAGGCAAAGGGGACAAATACAAAACAATATATTTTAAAGTCAATTTGTTTGTCTAAAAACAATCAAATTAAAATATATTTTCTTTATAAACTACTATGGTTTCTCAACAACAGCATTTTGTTCAGGCATAAAAAGTAAATACTCAAGTTTATGCAATTCCTGCCTATTGCTTTCTCATAGGTATTCTTTTGAATAGTCTCAAATCAAGTCTTTGAAGTCTCAAGTCTTAATTATAACGAGTCCACATTTTTGTGTCAAGCCTACAGCTTGAGTAGTTAATGGATGATGATGGAGTCCGCAGGGCATCAATCCACATCTGGGATCATCAAAACCATTATTAAGTGTAAATGTTTAGTGGTAGCTTCTAATTCAGGCAGCTACTGATGTTTTGTAGTGACATTTTTGTATCAGGAAATAATGACAGAGTGAGCGCTCTTCGTTTTCGCCGTCTCTCTGGGCTGCCGTGCAGGCACGCGGGATTCGTTCGCTTCTCTGCTTGTGCGTTGATTTTTGTGGCTCCCCGCTATCCGGAGAAAGTTGGCCTCACAGTCAATTCGTGTTATTTTGCAGTATTGTTGACGAAGTATGACAGACTCTCAAGAGGACAAGCTTTACAAGGCGGAATATGCCAAAAGCGGTCGCGCGTCGTGCAAGAAATGCAAAGAAAACATAGCTAAAGACTCGCTGAGGATGGCCATCATGGTGCAGGTAACGTAGCGACGCCTGGAGTCAGTCCATCTGAAGAAACTTGCTCCGTTTGCTAGCTTACCACCACGGTGCAATATTTCGTAAATTAGGTGGTTTATTCAGTGAACATAGTGGCTCTTAATCAACCCATTGCAGAATGAAAATATGTGGTTTATAGTGTGGTTTCTGTTGTGTTAGGTTAGGCCCTCGTTAGCATTTAAATGGCTGACATTGTTCGGTCTTGTTCACAAAGAGCCGCTGAGCCTTTCTTAATGTCGGATTTCTTGCAGTTATGCGCCCTGCTATCCATAAAAGTAGGGTTCACGTGTGGATTTTTATGCAGCTCGGGGTTGTGCTTTAAGACTAAAACCGTGCTAACACTGTATGAGTGAACAGCTACACACTCGGGAGACAAAATCACAACAGCACCGTCACCCCAATGTGAAGTTTGTCTGCTGCCCAACAGAGACTTAATTAACTAAGAGGCTAAGGAACCTTCTTATTTGGCTGCTCCAAGAGCAGCACCAGATTTTCAATCCCTTAACATTTCATTCTTACAGACCAATCAATCTGTTTAACATAAGTCATCGGGGTACAGATTCACCACTTTGTTGCTTAGGACATTTTAAATAATGGCCTTATTCCAATAAAGCATTGAATGTCTTTTTTATATAGAGAAACTTTCTTTATCGGCTAGATAAAACTGAATGATTACAGTTATCTCATACGCTTTTTGTTTTAAGAGTGTTTCCGTTCTTCCTCATAGTAGCAGTTGTGTATCATGCCTTGCCAAAGTGCCCGACCCACCTTGACATATAAGAAGATACCAAAATAAATTGCACTGCTGTGGTGAAACAACATGTGCGCCGTCAAGTACATCTTCCAACATAGAACATAACATTTTGTATCCTCGCCCAAACTCTACAAACCAAATTTACCCCTCAAATTCTTTCCCCCATTCATCCAATCAGAATAAGTCATTACACGTGAAGGACATTATACTATAAAGTATAGCCGTTAAATCATCATCATAATGTGAAATAATCCATTTAATGCTCACAAAGATCTTCACATAAGGTTCTACACTGTAGTTACTTTTTTTACGAGATAATATGTTCATAATTTAGGACCATTATTTTCTTTATACATAAGGAATCATTCGCTCTGAGCATCTCTATTTTATATTTTAATGTTTTGTGTGATTTTACAAAGGAAATTAATTATTCAAAATAAAAATGATACCTCACAAGTTCATTAATGTCCATAAAAAAATGTCCCGGTTAAAGATCTTTTTTGTGAGCCGCTCTTGGGACACATTCAGAGGTCAAAACCCACTGTAAACATGCTGCATGCACTGAATCTTCCCCGTTTGTTCTTCATCTTTGTCCTCCAGTCACCCATGTTTGACGGGAAGGTCCCCCACTGGCACCACTTCTCTTGCTTCTGGCAGCGAGCAGCGGCTCAGTCCACTGCTGATATCGCTGGATATTCGGACCTCCGCTGGGAGGACCAGGAGAAGGTGAAAAAGGCCATTGAAAGTGGCGGAGCAACAGGAGGTCAGTGCTCGACTTGTGGCATTTGTTAAAATATCATATTGCCACACACAACATGTGCAGACTGTACAGTCCGTGTGTTCCCTCGTGGAGATGATGGAACAAATAATTAAATGTAAAAAAAAGTAATCTCAGACCTCTGACTCCTTAGTTGAGCAGCGGACGTGCAGGTTGACATTACAACCATACAACATTTTACACTTAAACATCGAGGGTCTATGTGCTTTCATTCAGTGGTTTAGATCACTGTACATCAATACAGTGCAGCAGAAACTCACAGTAAGGAGTGCATACATTTGCCTATAGTGTAAAAAACATTCAGATATGTGAAGAAGATTGTTGAAAATGTACCGCAGTTATTTTTTTTACTTTATCAGTAAAAGGTCAAACACAAGCTCATGGCAATCTTGTAGTGTTTGACAAATATATATATTTCCTGGTGACCACACCTGGTGTATACAAGATACATTTACTGCCTTTCAGGTGTTAAAATGAACTTTCTGTTGTAGTATTTGTTCCGGTAAATCTTATTTAACCTCAGAAAGCTCGCATTATGTACAGTCTTTGAGTACTCTTGGTTGACTTGAGAATGAAAATTGGATGACTCCCTTCTCATAGGAAAAGGGGAGCAGAAGAGTGGAGCTAAAGGAGAGAAGACGCTGAATGACTTTGCGGTTGAATATGCCAAGTCAAACCGCAGCACCTGCAAAGGCTGTGACCAGAAAATAGAAAAGGTTAGCAGCCACGTTTATTTTGCACACCGGAAAACAGTTTGTTTAAATCTAACAATTACTATTAACTAATATAAATACTACCACTTTATACAATATGACACGTGTATCAGTTATCATGTAAGTTTTATGAAACTGTTCATCGTGTGATCCCCTGGCCTCTCTTTCAGGATCAGATCCGCGTATCCAAGAAAACGGTGGACCCCGAGAAGCCCCAGCTGGGTCTGATCGACCGCTGGTACCACACTGCGTGTTTCGTGAGCCGCAGGGAGGAGCTGGCCTTCAAGTCTGAATACAGCGCCGCCCAGCTGAAGGGTTTCAACGCGCTGCGGGCAGAAGACAAGGACGAACTTAAGAAGATGCTCCCTGCTGTCAAAGCTGAAGGGTGAGACCATGAAGGAGGGAAATATTCTTTGGAGCAGGTTGGGTGCTTTTAAGATTGTATTAAGAGAATGTTAGCATTTTGGTTTGGCGTTTGACAGTGTCTCAGGTCCGGCGCGCATTTCGGACATCTGCGCCCTCCCTGTCATCCCCACTGGCTGCATTTGAAGCCTCTCTGTCTTCCACCGTCCTGCAGCACAGGAAAATTGCCTTGAAGGTATCCCTGAAAGCTGTCATTGTGTATGCATACAGGAAGGGGTTGACGGCAGAGTTGGCATGTGACAGGATGATGGCAGTCAGCAGCAGCTCTAGCGGCACGGGGCAGTGCGGGCAGAGCAGCAGGAAGCAGTTGATTATGTGGAGCGGGATCCAGCAGACTGTGAAGAGGAAAAGAACCAGAAAAAGGGACGTAGCAGTCTTCATCTCTCGCCGCATGCTGGCTGCGGCCCTCATCTGCCCCTCGCCTCGGCCGCTTTGCTCGGACGCGATGCGCTTCACCTGCCGCTTGACTGTGACAAAGATCTGGGCGTAGATCAGGAACATGATCACCAAGGGGGCCAGCACACAAGCAAAGAAGTTGAAATAGACCATGTAGGTCATGTCCACCACCAAGACAAAGAAGCAGTGACCTGAATCTGGTGGCGCCTTGTGCCAGCCCATCAGAGGCACAAGCCCAATGAGAAAGGCCAGCAGCCACGTGGTCAAGATCACTAACACAGCGTTGCGAGAGGTCATCAAGACGTGGTAGCGGAAGGGCATGAAGATGGCCACGTAGCGCTCCACAGCCACTGCCAGCAGGCTGAAGATGGAGCTCTGGGTGAACATTATCAAAACGCTCAGCATGAGCAGACACAGGTAGAGATTGTGACGTGGCAAGCCGATGTCCGTCAGGATGGCACAGGGAATGGCAATCGCGCCCACGCAAATGTCGGCGACTGCAAGTGAGACCAGGAAGTAGTTGGTGACGGTGCGTAGCTTGCGGTTGAGGCCCACGGCGGCGCAGACCAACAAATTGCCGACTGCGGAGAGAAAGGCGATGACGAGCTCCGCTGCCACGTATGCCGCATTAGGGAAAATCACCAAGTCGGCAGGCGGAGGCGAAGGAGGAGGGAAGGAGGAAGTGGTGTTGGAGGAGGAAGGAGCTGCAGAGTTCTGGAAACGCTGAAGGAAAGCGGAAGACCAATGGGATGCGTTTCTAGTTTGGTGGAAAGTGTAGAGGTCCAACAGCGCAGTGGTGTTCTCCATGGTGGTCCTGCAGAGGAAAATAAGACTCAAGTTAGAGGTCAAGCTTAACTGCTCAGTAGGATGAAACGTACGATCAGTAAAATGACCTACAGCAGTGTGGTTCTTTTGAAAACAAGCAGGGGGTTTTTTTGCTCAAGAATCTAAAGACTCCATCGTTGTTATTCTGACAGCAGCCATCCTGTCGTCACGTTAAAGATCACAAGTACACTTCTGTTTGAACAAACCTGGAGGACCCTGTTTTATAGAATTCCCTGCTTCCCTGTTGATGTCAGTTGTTGTCTGATAGGGGATGTTTGTCCGGTGTTTTTGCCCTCCAAAGGATCAGACAGAGACCGACTGCTACTGGATGGTCATTAACTGATATAAGTGTGCGTCTGGGGAGGCTAATAAATGATTCTTGTCGGGGCGAGGTGGATGATATCAGCACTGACACCTGGGATTGTGGAGACATGTACCTGCTTGTGTGTGCGTGTGTCCATTAACTGATAAGGGCCCTAATGACTTTGCCTAATGAATAAAGGTGTCGCGACTGGCTTGTTTTTCCAAATCTTGGCTGTTTTCCAGTATCCCTTTTGGCCTCATTTAGGAAGTTAGTTTGGATGTTTTTCTTCTTTTTTTTGTCAATGCTGAAAGTAAACAAAACACTAGTTTGGAAGATAATTATTTTGAGCTTCTGTTTGCTCTTACAGAAAGCGTAAAGCTGATGAGGTGGATGGAGCATCAAAGAAACAGAAGAAGATGGAAGAGGATGAGAAGAAGAAGCTGGAGGAGCAGCTAAAGGTACTTTTTTTTTTTTTTTTTTTTAAGTAAACATCACGTTGTGTTTAGCAACCATGTCTTTTAAGATGTTGCCTTGTTTGTGTTTTTTGTTGTTTCGTGCATCTGCAGATCCAAAGCCAGCTGATTTGGGGAATCAAGGACAAACTGAAGAAGTTCTGTTCAACCAACGATATGAAGGAGCTGCTGATTGCAAATAGCCAGGAGGTTCCCTCTGGAGAATCGAATGTAAGGGAGTCTCGTCTTCTTTCACTCCCACTGCACTCAAAACGAACTGAACAATTCAAATGACAGCTGCCTGCGCTGACTTCTGTAGGTGGTCGATAGCCTGGCCGACGGCATGGCTTTTGGTGCTCTCCAGGCCTGTAAGGAGTGCAAGGGCCAGCTGGTGTTCAAGGGCGATGCCTATTACTGTACAGGGGACATCTCAGCCTGGACAAAGTGTGTGTTCAAAACTGCAACACCCATACGCAAAGACTGGGTCACCCCCAAGGTAGGTCACCTCATTTTAGGGCTACTTCTGGATTGAGTCATTTCCATGCTAAATCCCCACCTGTAGCCTGTGAGCAGTATTCATGTCAGTACTGAAATGAAATGGTTGCACATGGCAGCTTCGGTTAAGGTTGAAAATATAGGTATTAATTGGTTTTGTTGATTCAACCATATGATCTTTTAGGTATTCAGTCAGTGTCTGCGGATGTGCCATATTCCTGCTGTGTTTCACTACTTGGAATATTCTGGCTTTATCATTTTTAGGAATTCCATGAAGTTCCCTTCCTGAAAAAATTCAAGTGCAAGCGACAGGACAGGGTTTACCCGAAGGAGGCTCCGGCCCAAACCCTTACCGCAGCCAAAGCAGAACCCTTGGCGAGTGCTTCCAGTGCCCCGGCTGAGCGGCTGCCAGAGGGAGCGCCTGCAGGTTAGTGAGGACACCCGTATCCCCCTCTGTGTGCTGAGCTTGTGATTTGATTCAATGTATGCATTTAACATGCACTTCAATCTTTGTTAGATTAGATTATGAAAAACACTTTATTTATGTAATATTGTAAATAAACAGAAATCAAAGTGCCATGGCTGGTGGAATTTGAAAACTTCTCTATAGGGGTAGTGTTATATTAATATCTGTTTTCTTTTTGTCCCATAGACAAACCTCTTACTGGTATGAAACTGTTGGCTGTGGGCAAGCTGACCAAGAACAAGGAAGATCTAAAGACTGCTGTAGAGGAGCTGGGTGGAAAGATTACCGGTACAGCCAATAAGGCCTCTGTCTGCCTCAGCACCAAGAGTGAGTAACCAATCAAAAGAATGCAGAATTACCTAAATGTAGTGCCTTCACCTCCTTTTTTAAAATCTTTTTGAATCAAATTTATAAATGTAACGTTTGTAACTTTTTGTCGCACCTGCTTCCTCCTGTTTCCACAGAGGAAGTGGAGAAGATGAGTAAGAAAATGGAGGAGGTGAGGGACGCTGGCGTGCGTGTGGTCTCCGAGGATTTCCTCAAAGACATCAAGTCGTCGGGGAAAGCCCTCCAGGAGCTGGTCTCCTTGCACGCCATCTCACCCTGGGGTGCAGAGGTCAAAGTCGAGGCTCAGGCGCCGTCTGTGGCCTCCAAGTCTGGCCCGCTGGCTACCAAGAGCACCGGCAGGGTGAAGGACGAGGAAGGTAAAAGATGTTTGTTGCTGTTATTAATGCACGTGCTTATAGATGTTTGTCTAAATGTTGGGTCGTGTTTGAGAGCGGTGATTCCTCCACACGTGTGTTATAGCAATGGACTGCTCCTTGGTGTGTATTTGTATGTTCATAAATAATTGCATCGACGTTATTACAGGCAGTAGCAAAACCAAGAAGATGAAACTCACAGTCAAAGGAGGAGCTGCTGTGGATCCAGATTCAGGTAGTCACAAGTCCCCTGCATTGAAAACAGTATTTCTCTGTCCCTGACGGAGGTGGAGGTGGGGGGGTGGGGGGGTGGGGGTCTTCTGACCTTGACTGACTGATTTTGATTTATCAGGTCTGGAGAACAGCGCTCATGTCCTGGAGCAGAATGGGAAGATGTACAGTGCCACACTGGGTCTTGTGGACATTGTCAGAGGAACAAACTCCTACTATAAACTGCAGCTGCTGGAGGATGACGTACAGAAGCGGTCAGTGTTGCTGCAGAAAAATCATTTCACTTCTTTTCTTGTAGTGCAGATGTTATTAAAAGGTACATTCAGGTCAGTTAATGGGGCATTAGAGGGGGCTGTGTTTTCTTTTTGTTTTCACATTATTGCCTTTAATGGGGAAAATCATTCACACTCCAATACCTCTTACACTGCCACTCATTCATGTATGTGCAGGTACTGGGTGTTCAGGTCATGGGGCAGAGTGGGTACCACCATTGGAGGCAACAAGCTGGACAAGTTTCATGACAAGAACTCTGCCCTTGACAACTTCCTGGATGTCTACAAAGAGAAGACGGGCAACGACTGGGGCACCTCCAACTTCACCAAATATCCCAATAAGTTCTACCCCCTGGAGATTGACTATGGACAGGTATACACACACACACACACACACAACACACACAAATCTATGAAGGAGATATCCTACAGTATGTTTCCTGTATCCAATTCAGATTTTCTTTGTGGTGGTCATGTTTTTTGACAGGACGAGGAGGCAGTGAAGAGGCTGACGGCCAGCGCCGGCACCAAGTCTAAGTTGGCCAAACCCGTCCAGGAGCTGATCAAGACGATCTTCGACGTGGAGAGCATGAAGAAGGCCATGGTGGAGTTTGAGGTCAGACTTTTTCCATTTGTTCACATTATCACATTAGCCATGCGCTAAAATATGATTTATATATGTGACTTTGAACTTACCAAAACCATCAGTCCTGTGTTGTCATGTCTACACTTTTATTTTTGTAGCTTAAAGAATTAAAGCTAGCAGTAGAGCAACTACTGCCTAGGAAGTAAATTGTGCATTACACTTTTTAGTACTTCTAATGCAACCCCAGTGTGTGCATTATTCTTTTATGTGTCCCACATGCATGTAGCTTATCTTTCCTTTCCTGTCTTCAGATTGACCTCCAGAAGATGCCCCTCGGAAAGCTCAGTAAGAGGCAGATCCAGAGTGCCTACGCTCTCCTCACTGAAGTACAGCAGGTCTGTAATCAACACACTAGACTCTTGTGATGAATTTGTGACATTACTAGTAGTAAGTACTGCTTCTGTGCACAGTTTGGTTGGATCATATACCCATAGCAAATGTCTGACTATAATGGACATTCTTTCTCAGGCTGTGTCAGACTGTCTGCCTGAGTCCCAGGTACTGGACCTCTCTAATCGCTTCTACACCCTGATACCTCACGACTTTGGTATGAAGAAACCTCCACTGCTCAACAACCTGGACTACATTCAAGTGAGGACGGGAAACACTGCATCCTAGTCTACATGTTTCTCTTGTTTTATAAATGCATGGAGTATAAATGGATCTCACAACATCCACATCCATCGCTGTTCAGGCTAAAGTTCAGATGCTGGACAACCTGTTGGATATTGAAGTGGCATACAGCCTGCTGAGAGGAGGGGCCCAGGACAATGAGAGCGACCCCATCGATATCAACTATGAGAAACTCAAAACCAAGATTGAGGTGAGGAGTGACTCCTGGGCGGTGTGCAAGATGATGTATTTTTCCCCATTGTTCTCTAAGAATAATGTTCACCATGGTCATTGCACAGATACAGAGAGATTATGTATTGACATATTACAGTGCGCTATGTATTTCTGAATTTACAGGTTGTTGACAAGACTACAGAGGAGGCTAAGATCATTACGCAGTATGTTAAGAACACCCACGCTGCTACGCACAACACTTACACCCTGGAAGTGCAAGAAGTAAGTCATTTTGGGGGGAAACAATTTTAACATGACATTACTTCATTTAAAGATTATGTTGCTTAGTTTGTATACATCTTTGTTTAGAATGACTGATTTTGTGTGCTCATATTGTCCATCATAAATTACCATCACCACCTGTGTTTTCTGACTTTTAGATCTTCAAAATTGTTCGAGAGGGAGAGCGCCAACGATACCGTCCCTTCGAGGAGCTACACAATCGCCAGCTGCTGTGGCACGGTTCTCGCGCCACCAACTATGCTGGTATCTTGTCTCAGGGTCTTCGCATTGCCCCTCCAGAGGCCCCAGTGGTGAGTTTTAGTTTGTGGTTAGGCTGAGTCCAGGTTTTTGGACAAGCAAAAGTCTTATGCAGCAATTCAATACCTTCGCCTTCATAAGTACCAATATTCTGTCATGGTTTCAGCTCATTTCTCTCCTGTTCAGTCCTCTATGACATTGCTGTTCTGCTTCATTTTATCTAGACTGGTTACATGTTCGGCAAAGGTGTGTACTTTGCCGACATGGTGTCCAAGAGTGCAAACTACTGTCACACCTCTCAGTCAGACCCTGTAGGCCTCCTTCTGCTGGCTGAGGTTGCCCTTGGCAACATGTAAGTGACAGTTTGAATTATTCAGAAAATGCTAAAATGTCAATCTTTTCTTGGGCATTAAAAACATGTGATGATAATGTAAATTAATGTCTTGCTTTTTTAATGCAGGCATGAATTGAAGAAGGCCTCCCACATTACAAAATTACCCAAGGGCAAGCACAGTGTTAAAGGTGAGAGAACTTTATACTTTATTTAGTTTTATACAAATCACACTGGTGGCATTTTGTTCCTATACTGACCAAAGAACACAGAAATTAACAGCAGATTAATGTAAGTAGCTAATTGGCAAACTGTGCTGCATAAATGTGACTTTTAATGAGTAAATGTTATCTTGAAACCACTAATCCTGCCGAATTACAAATGCATAATATAATGGTAAATGTATAATCAAATCTAAAACAATACAGAATCCATACGCATACAACCCATGTGCTGTTGGAAGAATGTTTTAGCATATAAATATTTTCTCGATAATGTGTTATTTTGATGATTTGGATAACTTGTTTTGTTGAATACAAGTTGTGTTGCAACTCCAAGTGCGTCTTCTTAATAATATACGGTTTTATTTGTCTTCTGCTGTACACTTTCCTTCATTAACTTCTTTTTCTTGCAGGTTTGGGTAGAACTGCTCCTGATCCCACTTCTGCTGCCACTTTAGACGGGGTGCAAGTGCCTCTGGGAAAAGGAACCCACACTAACATTGACGACACAAGTCTACTTTACAACGAGTATCCTTTAACGCTGACCACCTGGTTTATGAATTTGATGATAATTCTGCCAAAATGTCCCACATTTTTCCTGCTTTGCTATATAGTTGATTATTTAATAGTCTGTAGAAGAGTGCAGAGTCATATACTTAGTCCGTGCATATTGCTTTTGACATTGAATAAACTGACTTAGATTTTGCTCTATTGCCAAGTTCTCACATCATGACATTTAACTTAGATTTAAACCAATGTTGCTACTCGAATTTCAAAATGAGATTGATCTTGGATGGCTGTTTACATATGGGGAGGTCTGTGGTAAAAGTAGAAGGGTTCTTTTCTAACCTCCTGATCGTGAGACAGATCACTCTGAGGGCACCGCTGGTGTTCTGACATAAATGGCACGTAAATCACTAACTTGACTGAATGTTGAGTTTAAGAAACCTAAACCTTTTTGTAATAACCACCTTCCTTCATAAAATGTACTATTTACTCTACGGTCAATTTATAATCTCTCACCTTCTGATCAAATGATTTTGTTTACCTCATGTCTTTGTGTTTTGCCATGTTGGTCATATTATCTGTAATAGTCTCTGTTTTCCTTAACCGCCACTCCTCCAGGTACATTGTGTATGATGTAGCGCAGATAAATATGAAATATCTCCTGAAGATCAAGTTTAACTACCAGACATCCCTGTGGTGAGAGGGGCTGTTTCCGAACCCTCTTCAGTGAAAACAAAGACCACTGTTGCCTCCAAACGCCTGGGCTTCTTTCTCTGCAGCAGAAGATGTGTGGCAACGGGGTGATGCTACACCACGCTTTACAATGGTCTTTGGAAATCTCTAGTCACTTTATTGCTTTTTCATCAGGTTTACTAGCTGGCAGCCTTCTTTAGCGATGCATTAGGTACCTAAATACCTACTTCAGAGTTTCTCATAAGACAGACACAGAACACCGTTCAATATAGTGGTTAAAGCATGGTGCACATTACATAGAAAGGCTTTGGTTTAGAAATGAACATCAGAAATGTTAGTAGTTTTCTGTCTCACGTAGTAATCTTGAAAGAATCTTAGTCCTTTAATAAATTTGTGGTTAATATGGCATAGTACTGCAAATTTCGAATGAGTTTTGAGTGGCGAACAACCAATCTGCAGACATACACAAACCAATAAAATAGCCACTGAGATGAACATTTTGTAGACTGTTGGGTTCAAAGATACTGTACAAGGTTTGACATGTATATATTTGTTTTGTTGTTTGTCTCTCAAGCTGTCTTCCTTGCTAAAAATGAAAGAAATAAACAATGGTTAGTCTTTACACTAAGTATTCTGTAAAAGAAACTGCCATGGTATGTGATACACTTTTTCCTAGTGTTTTGCTCACTTACCTCATACAAAATAAACATTGAGTTCTCAAAATGTCATGCCTGAGTTTTTGAATTGTTATATTCCCTTGTAGATTTAATTTATAGATTTGGAAGTAAATGTAAAAGTAGATAATCAAGTTCTCTTGGGCAGGCCCCAGCTCAGGGTCAGCTACTGATCAGTGCTGGAGCTAGAAGGACTCCCTAAGAAAGATGGTAGTTTGGCCTGTAAGTTGGGACTTAAAAGACGTTCAACCATTAGAAACCCTCCTGCATATATAAGCATACATAAAGATCGAGAGTATTAACTAAAATAATTTCCCATTTGAAAGCCACACTGGTCATGGTTTTCTGGTGCTGTGTATACCTCCAGGTAAGAACAGCAACTTGCACCTGAAGGAAAACATTTCAAGTCAAAAGAAGTACTGACGCCCCCTTCCCAACAATGAATGAAGTTGAAGAAAAACAAAATATGTGACAGTAACTGAAATGCTGTATGAAACAATGGAGGGATGCTGAGTGCCTATTCTGACTTTCAGTTTTGCATATGAAACGGTTTTCCAAGCATTTCCAGGAACAAGTTGTACGGGAAGTAAAATTTATATTAAGTAAATATACGTATGCGTATGCATATATAAAACTTAAGTGATTATTTGTCAATTATATGATTTTTATTTCTCAAATCGCCCTCCAGATAGCGTCCCGACCCAGAATGCATTTTGACAAGGTCTTTGAAAAAGCGGCGCGGCTAATTCAAGATGGCGGAGATGGACCAGCTGTTAGACGAGAGTGAGTAACAACACAAATTCAAGGAGTTTTGCATTGTAAACACGCAACTGTCCCGTAGTGATAAAATACATATATGGTGATAAACTGCTACCGTTGTCCATGTAATGAACAACGCAAGTTTAGGGCAGAGTTCATAAAGTCATTCTTAGATGCAAAGAGATACCGGTCTGTCCAAGTCAGCTAACGCTTGTTAGCACGAGAGGCTAACCATAGCTAATGTTGGAGTTGAGCAAGTTACTTTAGCCCGACTGGGTAAACAAATAACGTTAGCTTAGCTATGAGCTAACGTCTGCTAGCCGTAGATCGAAAGCAGCAATAACAAAAGGACTGCCCCAGCGCCTCTATTGCCAAAGTACACACGCTAGCTACCAGCTATCTGTTTTGCTGGGTATAGTTTTTTTTTTTGTCTTTCGTGATACCTTCTTTACATTTAACGTTCGTTAGCGCTGGTTAACGTTCCATGGTAACGCGATGTGTATCGTTTTGACAAGCTGGTAAAGGGAAACTAGCCAAGTTATTTGGCTTTTAACAGCTGAAATAGTCATTTCAGTCGATGTGAACGCAATTAACTTAACTAAATATTATTACCAGGTAGTAACATAGTGTAACGTTAGCTTGTTTAGCTCATTTCGTTGATGTTGATCTGTCCAGCTGATGTTGTGTCCGTGCTTGACAGCTCAAATTGGGGGTTAAGGCCTAACAGACTGCGCTAGCTATATCTAACTTCAGTTAACCTAACCTACCTGGCTGCGGTCAATGTTTAAAGGACATCTTCATAGACGTCAGTCATTTGCAGACGTTTCTTTTGATAGCTGAAATAAACGTATAATGGACTTAAAACCAAAGAGCATGGCCTAATTTGCTTTTTTTCACAGTGATATGTTTAGTTAAATACTTACAACATGTTATAGTTGGTCAACTGTGATTTCTAATGTCATCAGCGTGTTAATGGAGATTGATGTGGCCCAATTTGTCCTCTTCCTCAGGCTCTTCAGCAGAGGCACTTGTCAGTCTAAAAGGTATGTGAGCAGTATGTTTTTTTTGTTCTTGGCACTGTGTGTATGTACATTGGGAACTGCTGGAAACTGGAGTCAAATTCCCTATGTACCTAAACATACCTGGCCAGTGAAGATTCATCTGATTCTGATTTGATCGTGTCTACATGTGTGTTAGCTGACACATGCCTGGGTTTCCTGATCACAAGTGTTCAGGAATCATAGATCCTTTAGTGGATTAGACTTCAAGCTTACTGTCACAACTCATGCAACCTTACATTTGTGGTTGATGCAGACTTAGATACACTGGAACCAACTGTCCTATAACTGCAATTCTGTGTCTGTAATGGTAAAGACAAAAGATTTGTGTTAAGACTTGTAAGAAAATGATCTATCCCAGTCTCACTTATGAGTGGAAAATGTATTGACATCTTCTGTGATTTGAGAATAGCTTAAAGTCTGACATTTGATAATGAGGAGTTCTCATTAAGTCTTTTTTCTGTTGTCCTTACACTATTTTGAATAAATACTTTTTTTTTTTTAATTCTTTTTACAGAAGGTAGTTTGTCCAACACTCTGAATGAAAAGAACAGCTTCCCAAGAGCTCACAATACCAGGGGACGACATTCCTCCCTCACAATGGACACGGTAAGAGACGTACTGTTAGCAATAGAGGAGCTTCTGTCATACACAATATTATTAATGCTAACCTGAAAAAAACACTGGTTATTATGATGCAGTAAAGTACAACACAAACCCCTGCTCTTCAATTTACCATACTGTGGAATCAACACAATTTAGACATTGTCTAAATTGAAACAAATCCCAGAAACCTTATCTGGTTTGAAAACATGTAATAAATTGTTTTTATTATTATTGTTTATAAAATAGATAATTACTTTGTAATTAATGGTCTATATTTAGTTTAATCTGTAAATTACAGTAGAGACATAGTAGGCTCTGAATCTATATATTTGTATTTATATATTTAACCTGTATTTAACATGGAAGAATCTTGAGATTCATGATCTCTTTTACAAGAGATACCTGGCCAAAATGGCAGCCTAGAGTATTTTAGAGTCAAATAACAATATACAACATTCACATATAGCACATTAGCACGAAAACATAGGAGCTGAGAGGCATGCAGGTGAACGTGCCATTTAAAACGTACATTCTTCATAGATGTGAATCATTTGAATGACATTGTTTGTTACTCAGTAATTAAGGGCTTCTTGTTTGATATGGAAGTGTAGTTGTTGTTGATTATACGGTCAGTGTCCATTGATGATCTTATCAGCCGCTGTTAATTGTTTTCTTTGCATTTATCCTAATGAATAGTTGAGGTCTTTTCACACCAGTGGGTTGTGGAACTGCAGATTTCACATGTACCTTGTCTGTATGTGGTCTAGTGCAAATCTATGGTTTTGCTTTGCAACGAAATAAAGTCGTAGGCAGTCTTTGTCCCACACTTCAGGAGGGGGTGTAGGAAATACTGCAACCCAGATCAACATGTGGCTGTGTTCTCAAGGTGGATATTTGCATCTTAGCAGAACATTGGGGCTTTTTAATTTGAGGCTGACATCTAAACACAATATTTGCACATGTTTGCCTGAATACTAACTGAGGAGACTCAATACAACGTATATCTGCCGGATTGCATTGATCAAACCACACAGAAGCAAACTAATGAGGTTCTGATTCGGCACATTAAATTGATTTCTATTTCTTTCTTGAAGTAAACATTATCGGCAATTTTCATTATATCCCGTCCATGTTTGTCCTTCCAGCCCACAAGGAGCTCAAAGAGGAGCCGTTTGTTTCGGGAGGAGGAGGAGCAGCCCCAGCAGCGTCTCCCTTCCAGGTCCCCTCGGAGGAGCCAAAGGGTCTCCACCACACCACAGGTAAAAACTACACATCATCAAAGTGATTCATTGTGGAAAGAGGGAACCATTTTGTACCTTCCTACCCCTGTTGCGTTTGAAAATGTCGTAGAAAGTGTGGAGAGAACAACTTTAGTTAACGGAGACTGTTTTGGTTCTAGAAGTGACCTTGTGAACGCACCTGAGCTGTGTGAGGGTGTGTGTTCTCTACAGGAAGTATTGCACAGTAGACGTGAGCTTCCCACTGAGCCTACCTGCACTGCAACATTTAGTTTTACTGTTGTATATGTAGTCCTCGGCTTAAGCAAGCACAAATTGGAAATGTCTAGTAATTTTAGCCTAAACTAGAAAAAGAAGAGAGAGGTATCTTTGTTTAACCAAAAACAAGCTCTGGATGTTTTTGTTGTTGTTTTTTTAAATTGAGGAGTGGACAGTCACGTTGTCTACGTCACCATTTCCAGTAGCTGCTTTACAGTAAGGGTGAAAAACGCATTGAACGTTGTGATACTGCCAGGCCCTGCCAGGCCCTGCAAGAGATTGGCCTCTTATCCTAGAAAATTAATTGGGAGGCAACAGCAACCCCTAGCTTCCTGTGTTCTGTTTTATTTATTTTTTTATTTTTTAACAGCAGGTCTTCCTGTGGCTTGCTTGTAGTAAGCTTTTAATGTGAAGCAACAGAACAAAGTGTTTTTGAAGAGCAATAATGGCTCCAAAATGCTTCAAAATCATAAAACAATGAGGCTGATAAGTTGTTAGATGAAAATAACAGACGGTTTGGAGTAAGATTCGACTCCATGCCGCTGCCTCTCCTTTGTTACACAGGAGCTACAAAAGTAAACATAGCAAGCCTTTTAAAGGTCCTTTCTCACTAGTCTCATTGTTATACTGTATTACTGTATGTTCTCCTTCCTCCTGCTCTCTCTCTCCTGCCCCCCCTTTCTTTTCAACCCACACGGTCGAGGCAGATGACCGCCCACCTAGAGCCTGGTTCTGCTCGAGGTTTCTACCTGTTAAAAG